>JAABLL010000154.1:4842-21021 GCA_012295475.1 Phytophthora gonapodyides | reverse complement strand
GGCGCCGTGAGCACTTTAGTGTTGCCTCATTGGCTCTATCAGCCTTATTTTATTTGGCCTTGAGGCTCCTTTTAGTAGGGTTATTTTGTGGACTTCGAAGTTGATCATATGTCCAAGTTCAATCACAAATCAAGATTTAAGAAATTCCCACGTTATATTAGATTTTCTATGCAACCGACCTGCCTGCACTTGGCCGCTAAAACAACGTAACCGAGCTCACGCGTCGGCGCGCTGTGCCGGCCCATGGCATGGCAGCGACGCCAAAGCTTGACCAAACACACTTTAAGACCAGTTATAATACGCTAGTACATTTGTTTTTTTTCATAACTTTCGTAGCGGATTTTACACTTTTGGCCTGACCTACCAGGGCAGCTACACTTCAGCCGTGGATTCGTTGTTAACAACATGGTGGTCATATCAGCTCTCCGGGCACGGCCATGTCAGAGGACGTTGCGGGCTGAGCCGTAGAAGGTGAACCGGAAGGAGCTGACGAATGTGGGTTGATTATTGGAAGGCTGAGCTAAAGAAATGACAACGGTGGCTGGACACACGGAACACGTGGAGACATGCTCCGCGTCGAGGAGTCGAGCTGGAGCGAAGGCGACGACGACGATCACGGTCGCGACTGACAACGGCGATGGCACCATGATGCTGGAGACGGACGAGATCGGCGCTGCCGGCGATAAGCCCAGCGGTGCGCCTGCAGTGTCGGGCTGGGCGGAGAGGAAGGGCCGGGGATCCACGGACGGGTTGGGAGAAGCAGCTCGGCCGGCGGCTCGGCTGGAGAAGATGAGGTGTGCGACAGTGATGGAGTCGCTGATGCAGTAGAGGGACAGCAAGCCGGTGGCGACCACAGGGCGAACAGCGGAGAAGCATCGGTGACTGAAGGCGGCATGCAGGACGGTAGTGTGGGTGCTGGACGACACGATGCTGCCAGCATGGGGCTTGGACGGGCTCCGCCACGAGAATCAGGACCAGCAGACGCGGGTGGATACCGGCGCGAGCAGGCACCATTGCAGTCGATTTTTGTCCGGGAACGACTGAAAATCGCGAAGTTCAAGGTGCTCGACGACGCGATGCCGGTGACGATGTGGCTGAAGGGTTCGCGGCGAGGTGCGCCGGCAGGCGGTGGCCATGGGGGGGGGGGGGGGGCAGGGGCGAAACGACCAGCTCTACCATGAGGTGGCCGCGCACTTGGAAGGCGAGGCGCAGCGCTGGTTCGCCACGATGATGGCGTCAGTGGCGTGCAAGGACGAGAACTTCGGAACCTTGGCGAGCATGCTGAAGGCGAAGTACATGACGCGGCGCACGACGCCCGAGGTCGTCGACCTCCTGAATGGGCGGCGCCAGATGTGCGGCGAGCGGCTTCTGGAATACGCGCAGTTGCTGAGGGAGATTGCTGAGCAAGGGAACATTAGCATCGAGTGGTTACTGAACGAGTTCCTCAAAGAAATGAGCAGCACGATGGGCGCAACGCACGTGCGGGGACAATCGTCCGAGCACGTTGTATAAGGCGGTCAACCTCTCGATCTCGCACACGGGGGACTACGGCGAGAGCTACGGCGTCGGGCAGAAGGCGGTTAGGGCAGCTTGGGACACACGCGAGGTCGGGGGCGACCCGGGGCACGCGCGGCCCGCGCTGGCAGAGGCGACAGTCCAGGAGCAGGAGCAAGTTGGTCTCGGCGGGAACTTGGGCAATATGGTGTCTGGGTACGGGCCGATGTCGGTTACCGCACCCGTTCAGCCTAGGTACGATACCGCAGGAAGACCGTTGGGGCCCGGTAAAACTGGCTCCAGTGATTGGTGGAAGGCAATATCGCCGGGGCACCAGTTGGTACTGGAGAGTCGCCACTCAGTTCGAAGATGCAAGCAAGCGACAAAAGAGCGTCGGGCAAGCGAGAGCATGATGGGCAAGGAGAGCAGGCAGCGAAACGCCCCGCCAAGACATTCGAAGTGGAGGCAGCATGTAGCGAAGACGCGCGAGGGCAAGGGGTACCGCTCGGACCCCTGAACACGTCGTGTAGCAAGCGGCTCCGGCACCACCAGCAATTTCTGGCGTCGAGGGAACCCCGAGCACCCTTTGGGCCTCTACCCGGCACGGTGTGCTTCTACTGCGGGAAACCCGGCCACTTCGTGCGCGCGCATGTTAGCTAAAGCCAGCTGACCTGGCAGCTGGGACTGGCGAGAGCACGGAGACAGCAGCAGCCTCAGCGGAAACGGCCAGCGAGGATAGGGGTCCCGGCCCTATCGCTCGCTAGACCCGAACCGGAAAATAAAGACAGGAGGCGGCGTGGCGGCGCTGACAACTGGGGATGGCGCCGCACGGAACAGATGCGCGACCAGCGAAGAAGGGCTTGAACCTGGAAGCCCGCAGAAGAGCGTAGTGACCACTGGACCTGAGCGCGCCAGTGGCAACAAACAAGATGGTGGAGGGGCTGCTGGACCTGTGCCGGCCAGTGGACGAGAAGCGGTGGACTAGGTGCAGAGCGTGGGGTGTCAGACTGGGGATGGCGCGGCAGGAGGCAATGCCGAGGCAGTGGCGCGTCGACTGCAAGGCAAACAAGTGGCAGGTATGGTGATGGGCGTGGCTGGGTATGGCGCCGCACGCAACCAAGGCGGTGCCCAAGCACCGTGCGCACGCGACGACGACGCGCCGAATGAACAGGAAGCGGAGAAGGACAGTGGCGGAGAACCCGCCAAGTAGCAGCGATCGGGGGGGGGGGTAGCGCAGAGGGCTGGTGGGCCAGTCCATAGCGTGATGAACTACGGCTGCACAACCCAGCTGTACGACCAAGGAGTAGTGGAGACAGAGGTAGGCGCCCGCCGGGAGCAGTGGCGACGGCATGTCCAAGCAGATGAAGCAGAGTGGCAAGCAGCGCGAGACGACAGAGACGGCGCTTCGCAGGAAGCAGCTGTGGAGTCCGAAAGGCAACGGAGGGACGTTGCGAAAGCCAAGACGCTGCGCGGGACAGAGGCGTTTATGATCGTGACCAAGGAGGCGGAAAGGACGGAACAGGTTCATCAGCAACGAGAGTGGTACCGACGGCGGCGGGCGCGGTGAAGAGAGCGCAACCGGGCGAAGACCCAGGAAGGCGGCGGCGATCAGGACCACGGCAGCGCGGTGGCTGAGGGAGGGCTGGCGTTTAGTGCGCCGGACATGGAGGCCGGCGACAACCCCCTCAAACAGTGGCATGCGCGCCGGAGGCAGGAGAAGCGCGTGCGCAAGGCGACGGTGAAGAGCAACGTGAGCTGAGTGCAGCACTGACAGATCTGGAAGGTGCCGGTCAGTGGTACTTCGCGCTCGACGAGCTGCGTCGGGGGCGCGGAGCAGGCAAGCGGCCCGGGATGAGCAAGGCGGATACAGATACAGTGGGGCACGCATTATCCCAATCGATAGAGATGATGACCAAGAGCGGCAAACAACGGCGGCAAGTGGGGTACTCCTACCGTAGCGGCAGTCTGCATGCAGGACCCCGCGTGCGCCGGGAAGCGGACGACGCGCGGCTCATGCGGGTCGGGTCGGTGAGAGCAGTGCGGGCACCCGCGGTAGTCACCTTGCCAACCGCGATGGTGTCGTGACGAAGGTGGACACGACGGCCCGGCTGGCGAGACATGGCACGCGTACGGCCGAGCGGCTCAGTGTGCTCCCTCCGGTAGACTTCGTGGAAGAGTGCACGGGCCCACTAACGCAGATTGTGGGCGTGTGGCGCTCCGCGTTCCTCACGCAGTATGTGTAGGAGATGACGGTGGACGCGCTGATCGTGAGCGAGGCGCCGACGAAGTTCCTGTTGGGGAAATACTGGATGATGGAGCACGGCGTCAATATCGACTTCACCGCCTGAGAGATGAATTGGTACGAGGACGGGACCAAGAAGGCCGTCTCCTTCAACTGCAGCGACGAAGCAGTGATGAGTGGACATCCGACGCAGACGAGGCTGGTGAAGGCGGCGCGGGTGACGACGAACACGTACCAGAGGGTGGAAGCGACGTTACCATCCGCGGCCATATTGAAGTTCACCAGTATTTCGGCTACCTATTTATCGGACTGTCTGTCAAATAAATGCAGGAACGTCATGAGATTCACAGTCGAAATCGCACTATCAATCATTGCACGCACCCGACTTCTTCATCTTGGATATGGAGGTGTACACCTCTTTTAATAGTAATGGTGAGGTATATTGTGCTACTGATCCCTACACTACCGGAGAGTTGACATTGAACTCGAATAACCATTCCAACCAGTGATTTCTCCTGATCAGTTCTTCTCTCTCTCGCTGCCCATCTCGCCCTCCTCGCTCCCGTTCGGCGCTCTTTCGCCATTCCGGCTCTGCTCTCCTTCTGCCCCCCCCCTCCTCCTGTGCTGTTCACAGTCCAGGTCTCTGTTCCACCACCGGCTCAACGCTTCTGCTACCAGGATGTTGCCGTGTGACTGCGGTGTCAATGGGTAAAGCCTCAGTCGATACCGCGCCATCGCCTCGCTCACCTGTCTCGTCAGCACTGTTGTTGTGCCTTCCAATATCGGTCTCCACCGCTCCGCCTGGTGGATCCTGTCTACATTCCACCGCCACACTGTGGTTATCGTCGTGGCGCAGCATAGCGTCCACACGTCCTCCAATACGCTCCGCACCACGTCTTCCGAGACACCTTGTTGGTCCCGTCTCCATCTCCGGAGCCACCTCGGCGTCTCGTTCACGCTGAGGCTGAATGCCTCCCGAATCTCGTCTGTTTCCGTTGGTGCTGCGCCTTCAGTGCCAGCGTCTCCACTCCATCGCCGTCGGACCATTTCCCAGTGCGCTTTCGCATCAAGACACCCCCAGATCAGATGAGCGGGTCCTGTGTCGCTCCTCCATAGACAATCCGCTCTGGGGCACCGGAAGCCCAGCTCAGCGCCTGTTCATAGTCTCAGCCATCCCATTTTCAGCTTAATGAGGTTCTGAGTTTGATAGGCGGTCACGCCTTCCATCGTGTGTACTCTCGACCACTCGAGTTCGTTTAGCGCCTCTGCAATGGCCGTGTTGCTTCTCCTCCACTGTTGCTGAATCTTGCTCCATGTCATCTTCACCTTGTCCGTGTTGTGTCGGCTCATCAGGTTCTTGTAATTCTTTTGCGTCATCGGCCATCTCCGTTTGTCGACCCACACTGGATTCATCCTAGTTAGCCACGGATGGGGTGCAATGTACACTTGTGTCGGCTGCCGCTGCAACTCGTGCGCCACCGCTGCCCTCATCGCTCCTTCCTCCTGGCTCCACTGAATTTTCTGTACACGCGCGGCCCACGTGTGTCTGATTCGTCCCTCGTTCTCCCGGACGACCTCGAACACATGATGCTGGTCCGCGAGCCCATGGTCCACCATCAGAAGCTCCTCTGCCCTCCACGCCTTGATGAGCTCCGGTTCGTTTTACAGTACAATTAGACTAAGTTCCCTGAAAATGTGCGCTTTGCCGCTCTCCATCAGGATGACTTCCGTCACCGGTGAGAACACAACTGCCCCTCCATCCCGTCACTCGATCCGCATCACGTGTTGTATCTGTTTCCTCGACAACCCATGTGTGAATTTCGCAAAAGCTGTCCACTTCTGTTGCAGCCCCTGTGCATCGCAGAGCCACAAGGATGTCCACGTGACACTCGTTATCGCACGTTGGTGGCATTCTCCATACTGTGTCGCCCTCATCTGCTGGGCCTGTTCCAATGCCTTCTTCACAGCGCTTGCGCATGTGATGGTCAACCCAGAGTTGCTCCCGGGATTCCAGACCGTTGCCGTGCCTCAGCACTCGACGCAGAGCACTGATTTGCTCCTGCTCTTTATCTCTCGATGCATGAGCTGGCGCCATGGCCCTGCTTACCCATTGTGTGCCTGTTCCCCACAAAGTTGACGCCACCCTGTTCTTCGGTTCCGTGTGGTCCGGTACTATTGCTGCCGCCCCGCCCAGGTCACGCGTCTGCAGGATGTATCCTGTCGTTTGAGTTTGTACTTTTTTGGACAGCGCCCAGTTATCACCACCATAGCGCTCATCGCTTTCAGTTCCAGTCTGATGCATGGTAAGCCGAGGCCCCCCAACGTTGGTACTCTCGCCGACGCCATCGCGTTGATCCAGCCAGTGGGTGCTTTGTCTGGCACCGTGAACACCGCCTTCCACACAAAGTTCTGGATGCTCCAGTCCGCGCGTTTGATCCAATTCTCCGTCGGCCAAGCGTGCCTCGCTACATATAGGAGCTTTGGTATAATTATCGCCGCAGCTATCGTTGCCCGCTGTTTGACTGTGTTCGTCTTTGGTTCCGCCTATACCAGCCTAACCCGTAAAACCGCCATGGCATTTGACCAGGCTTCGTCCGTTGTGTCCGCTGTCCCTGCGATGTGCCCCAGATATCGCGCGCTTGAAGTCTTCTCCACGGGTGGTGACTCGCTCCTCCCGTCCTCCTGAATTCCATGCTCTCCCCCAGTCGTATTGCTGCCGACTTACCCACATTGAGTCGTAGTCGTGATATCGCCGAGAAATTCGCCACTGCTTTAATCGCCGCCTGCATACTCCCGTGCTGGATGTATATCGCCGTGTCATCTGCAAATCCCGCCACCTTCAATGTGATCTGACCCGTCTCCGCCTGGAGTGTGATGCCTGTAACCCGTGCGTCATTTCTATCTCGTCATACAGTAAATATACTGCCAGGATGAAGGCCAGCAGAGCCAATGGACATCCTTGTCGGATGCCGCTCGCCTTCCTGTCCGATAGTGTCCCGTTGGCCATGAACTGCACTGTTGTGCCGCAGTGAATTGCTCGTATGATTCCGCTGAATTTGGGCGGAAAGCCTTTAGCTTCCAGCACCGCCAGCAAGAAATCACGATCCAACGAGTCGTACGCCTTGGCCAAATCCAACAACAGCACCTGAGCCTCAGATAAGGCCCCTCCCTCCTTGCACGACGCTTTCGCCGCATTGAAGAGGTCAATCGCCTCGTGAATCGTCCTCCCGGGCACGAAACTGAACTGAGTTCTGTGCACCAGCTCCGAAATGTAACGTCTCACCCGCCATGCCAGTATTCTCGTGAATAGTTATCATGTCACTGCCTTTGCTAATACTGAAGATGTATGCTTCCAAGAAGCTCGATGGCGTGATCCCCTCCTGTAGGCACCCGTTGAAGAGGGTGGTAAGGATAGGTACCAGTTCCGTTGTGTGGTCCTTATACCATTCGTTGCCCAGGCCGTCCGGACCCACTGCCTTGCCTGCTTTGCATCTGCTGATCGCCGCCGTAACTTCTTCCTCTGTTATGTCCTCGTCGACCGCCGTGAGGTCCACGCCCCTCCAGCTGGCCTTATGCTCCGCGATGTAGGACTCAATCCGCACCTTCTCGTCAGCCTGCTTGTTGAAGATGTGATGCCAGCTATCCGCCATGATGTTGGACTTATCGTACATGTCCCGGCATCCGCCCCCTTCCGAAGGTTGCTTCAAAGTCGGGATCATTTTATCCCCGAACTTGGTGCAAATTCGCCTGAAGAAATGTCGTGTCGATTGTCTCGACCCCCACGCATTCCGTGCCACAAACAATCTCCTCCTACCCGATTGTCTCGCCTTTTGCAATGAGGTAATGGCCCTCAGGACCTCGGTCCTCTTCTCTGAATCCGCTGCTCCGCCAAAGTCCAGTGTCCGCAGCCGAGTTTTGAGCCGTTTGATCTGTAGCCGTTTGTCATGCGCGCCCTTGCCTGCTTTTTGAGGTGCGTCAAGTGCTGGGTTTGTTCGTCCTTGAAGATCTGCCACACCTTCGCTACTGTCCGTCCTCCTGGCTCACGTATTTCCTTACGGAGTTCCTGCAACTCCCCAGTGATCATGCTTGTCGTGGCTGCTCTCACGTATTCCGGTGGTGGGTATAGTTTCGGCCTCTTTTTTAGCCGTACAGCCCGGTGCGGGTAGTGTAGTTCCAGTAGAACTGCTCGGTGGTCCGTCTGGCACGGCGCCTCCTCTGTGACCGTGCCTCTGACTAACTTGCGGTCCGTCGTCGAGATGTAGAATCGATCTAACATCGATGTTCCAATTTCGCCGCGTTCCGCGGTATGTGTGTGTGGTGCATTGCAGCATACGTCTTGACCTCTTTCCTCCGTCGAAGCGCTGGCATATTGTAGTGGCCAGCGTCGACCAATCCTCTGTTCTCCACAAAAGCCGCCAATTCCTGCGCGCCTACGTCGTCTTTGCCTGTTCTTCCTCTCCGATCCAGCTCTCGATTGAGCACACAGTTGAAATCCCCTCCACAAATGAGAGTGTGGCCGTCCGGGATCCGAATTGTGCGCAGGTGTCTGAGAAAGCGAATCCGGACGGCTCCTTGTGAGGGAACGTATACGTTCATGAACAGCAAGGCTTGCCCTGCCAGTTCACCGGTAACCATGACGAGGTGCTCGTTCCACTCGTGCTCACCCCATGGTTTGAGCTGTTTGAAAGCTCCGTACGGGTTCGCCAATATTGCCACCCCTGCTCGTCTACCACACCCCGAACTCCAGAAGGAGTACTTCCCCGCTCTCGTTTGCTTGAAGCCCCACATGGCTGCGTATTATTCCGCCGCCGCCGTCTCTTCCTCCATTAGCAGGTGTGTCTCCTGGATGAAGGTGATGGCTTGTTGTCCTCTATCATGCTGCGCTTTCATGACTTGCAATTTCTGCCACAGCTTCTTCTTGTGCATTGCTAGTCCACGCACGTTCACCGTTGTGACCCCTATCGTCTGGTCCTCCTGATGTTGCACTGGGAGGTGCGACCGTCTCACTCGCTCTCGTTATTTCTGTTGTTTGCATAACTGACGTCAATGTCTCCTAAATGCCACGCTGATATTTGTTTGGTGTTCCTCCACTCCCGACTGCACGAAATAGCTGCTCCGCGAGGTCTGCCTGCCTCGCCCAACCGCACTGCCCCCCTTGGCCGTTGTCACCCTTACACCTCTGTGGCTCCATCGCTCGCGCGCACCTTCTTCAACCGATCATCCTCTCGTTCCTCGCCTGTCGATTCGCCGCCGTTCCCTTCTGTGGCTTCCGTCTGGGCGCTGTGTGAGGATCCGCCTGACCCCCGTTCAGATTCCAGCTGCTGCTCTCCACCAGGTGAGCGCACCCGTTGATCCTCTCCTTGGACTTCTCTCTCATTACCGACCCGCGCCTGCAGACCGTCATCTGCAGCGGCCCTTTGCCATGCATTTTGGTGCTCGCGCTCTCCTAACAGTACGCTGCTTACTCGGCGGTTCCCTTCGTCGTGTGAGCCCATAGCTTGCAGCCTGCTGATGGTCCCTCACTTCAGGTGAGCCCTTAGTCGAGCATCTGCGTTCTGCTTGTCGCCTCACCCGTCGTCTGCATACCGCTCATCGGTCGTCCTGGTCGTCAGGCTGCACGCGTCCTTCGTCTCTGCTGTGGCAGCGTGGTCTCGGAGTGGAGCGGAGTGGCCCCGACTGACGGCAAGTGGCGTGGGAGCCAATATGTGGCATTTCAACAGAGTCATGGGAATGGATCGCACTTCTAACTCTGAGTCGACCGAAAGATTGACCGGTCACTATGTGTGACCGTTCTATGTGCCCGATCTGGAGATCCCGATCGGGGAAATGTAGAAGACATAAGTAGAAGATGCGGTGGGAAGCCCGCCAGTCTAGTGTCAGGGAATATCATGTGGATAGGATTGTAGAAGACCCTTTTACACAAGTTCAACCGTGAATCCACCATCTGTTTATAACAACTCATAAACAGTACAATGCGTAATCATGAAATCATACAAACATGAAGGCGTGTAGTCAACAGGAAGCTTCTGTAAATCACTGTAGGTGCTATATTACAAGCGATGGACAATACGAGTACCGTTATTTTCTTTATGGGCGCTATGTGTGCCATTTTAGCATGAAATGACTTAGGTATATATAGTATAGTTTACCTAAGTGAATCGCAAAAGGGTTAAGGCTCAGTCCCGAATTCTCTTTGTTCTTCACAAGTCCAGGTTCTCCCTTGTTCCATGGCTACGAGCGTCGCGCATAGAGCTGCCTGATAGCACGGTCCCAGCTTCGCTTGGTGCGTTTGGGACTCACCCGCACATACCCGTGCCCCAAGGAGGATCACGCCCGATAACTTCGCTGCTCACGCTTAAGGAGGGAAGAGGAGGAATGATAAGGAATGCGTCGCCGGTGACTGTGCGGAGCGCAGAAGACGGAAGAAGCAGAGCAAGTACCATCCTCGCTGCGCCAGATCGCGCCGAGGACTAGACGCACACCAGGGGCTGTATACACTGTCATGAGATACGCTACTCAAGAACCGAAAAATAAAAAAATCGTCCCTGTGCCGCAACAAAATCGAGCGCGGGCGCTCCGCGACACTGCTGTCGCCGCTCGCGTCTGCTGCTCGAATTGGTGCGCCACTTGTCCTGCTATTCCTCGTTCATCAAGTCCACCAGGTTGCGTGCCCGGTGAGCCGGCATCTGCCTACCAGTTTATAACAAATTATTATTGATATTGGTTATTTCGGGGAAAGGTATTTGGTCGTGACCCCACTCTCAGTCAAGACAATCCAGACTGTTGCACCTCAATGCAGAAACCAAAGTCTCTCTACCTGTTGCTACGGTCAGTTCGTACCTTTGGCTCCTATCATAAATCATGTTCCTCGGTTTTTACCGCATATCAGAAAACCGATCATCGTCACGGACTGATCCTATTTTCTCAGCGTCCATCCCGATGAAGTTAGGGGGGGGGGGCAAATGTTGTATTGCCTCGACTTGAATTTCGAGGGCGTGGTGAGCGGCCCCGTTGTTGTTATGCTCGCGCGCACTTGAAGTTTGTCGAAGTTATATCATTCAACGCGACAGATCTGCAGTTGAGGATGCTGTTGTATCGGGTACTCTTCGAAGCATCGTGACACCCAGCGCACCAGCAATTAGATCGCCAAGCTGTCGGCTTTCCCGGTGAGCAAGACAGTAGCCCCACCGCTCCTAAGCGATTGCGTTAGATATCTTGATGGCGGCGCGCCTGCTAGGACTGATGTCGCATTGAGTGCATCCGATACTGATTTCACTGTTAAGTTGACGGCCAGGTATTTGCTGTTGAAGACTCCTAGCTCCTGCCGCGCGCGCGTTAGGTGCTTCAGTACTCGTACCGGGACTCAATCGTCTGTCTCCCGACTTGTGCATTTTTCGCCACGCTCCTCGCCCATACTGGTCGTTCCTGGCCCAACTCAAGCCGATCGTCACAGCGGAAGCATCCTCGGGATCCATGGTTCTCCATTTGAATCTGCGAAGAAGACGTCTTTGCCCTTGAGACAGTAAAACGTTGTGGTGCGCCCGACGATGAGGTACTCAAACCGTCGAAGCAGGAAGAGACAACCAAGTAGTACGCTGCCCCACAATAGACACGAGGCCGTGTGAAGTCGAGTGATCGTCGCAGCAGCCTGCGAAATGCTGGCGTGACTGCTTCATCGTCACCGGCTGCGTGAGGCGCTTCATGCCTGCCAGCAGTACACTCAGGGGGTGATTGCCCGAGATCGATATTACCAAACCGACCGTGATACCACATAATACTGTACAACTTCGACCTAATTGTTGAGTACTAGTTTCCGCGACTGGAGTTGCTACACCATACAGCTAGAGGTAGATAGCGAAGTATGCTAGCTTGGTGGCACTTGATTGGCTTGCCAGACGACATCAGGGTGTCCATTCCATGAACTTGGAGAATTGTCGCCACTTGTTCCAGTGCTTGTAATATTTCTTGTTCGTAGACCTAGCCAAGGTGTGACTGCACAGTGTTGATCCCAAAAGACTGAGAGATTGTCGTAGGGTGGCTCCATCACAACCTCGGACAACGACGATGAAAGGTTAGACCACGTCTGTGATAGAGGATGAAAATCGGTCCACGCTCTCGATCAAGGGTCCGCCATCGTATTCAGCCGGCCTGGGATGTGCTCAGCTGTGAACACGAGCTGGTATTCGAGTTCAGCTAGCGATAGCAGGCGATCGTATAGTTGCGCGATCGGGTGACGACTATGCCGACGTAAAGCCCATGCAACCGCTCTTGCAACCGCACTTGTGTTGTCGATGTGCAGCCGTATATGGGTCACCTGTTGGGCAGCAGTTTGTCTGCAACGTGATCCCCCCATGAGTGCGGCGAGGACGGCGCTCTGGCGTTTCCTTACATTGATGGATTTCTCGTACAATTCACCATTCAGCTCGGCCTCAGCTTGAGTGTAGCGCCACCGAATATAGTCCTTGCGTTGCGGTTCGAGCGCATAGGAACCCGTGTTAGAGGCGTCCATATACACGTGTACGGAGGGTTGGACCACGCCAGTAAGTTGAGAGACCGGAATACCGTTAAACCGATCTTTGTGCTGTATGATCGCCCCGAACCAGCGCAGAGCTTCGAACACATTGTCAGCGAGACCGCGGGTTTTAAAAGGCTTCATGGACACCGCCAGACTGTGCAATCTCCGATAAAATGCTCGAGCGGAAGGAAAACACGTCGCCACGTGGCGGAAGCCTCCCGGCAATTTGTCGAGGTCGCGCATCGTAGCGCTCTGTGCTATGAAAATTTGATCAACCGGGACGGCAACCTTGTTAATTTGGCGGTCTGAAATGGATACGGACCCGGTCGACGTGTTCCAAAGGAGGCCGAGAGATCGGTTCTCAGTCCGCCACGGAGTAAATTTCTTTTCGTTGATGGCGGTTGGTCCGAGCACGATTGCCATAGTTCGTCGTAGAGCAATGTTCGTTTATTCGCACCTTCGGCAGGTGTTCACATCTGTACAAGTGTGGTCGTCGCACCATATATCGCCCTTGAACGGTTCAGGGCCAAGTAGTGTATCATTGGCTGGAAACAATGACTCATAGAGGTCGTTGAATGCCGAACTCGCTAGTGAATAGTACGCCGGGGATCCACATCACCCAAAACCGCAGGACAGGTCGATGACCACGTAGCCATCAAATTTGAACGCAAACATGTGCACTGCATCCTCGCGGACGGGTACATGGCGGAAGGCTCCGGAGACGTCTCCGAGCACGAGAAGTATCTCTTCATCGGGATACAATGTTCGTAGATCGTGAATTCGCCTGGCGATGTCGCTGGGCGGATTGTACGTGATCGGAGGGAAGGCACCTCTGTCAGTGACATCGTTCCCCGGCGCACCTGCCAGAAAGGAATAATTATTAATCATCCTGGTGTCGTTGTCGGCTTGGTCCACAATACCGACAGGAACTGAGGAAGACTTTGGGCCACATTGCCAGCACATTTTCGTCAAGAACGAGATATTGGCCGTCGAGCTAACCCTTCCGAATGTGCTTGCGTAATGCAGTCACATGGCGAAGAGCGTTCTTGCGGTTTGGGGGGCGTGACACCTGAGCCCTGAGTTTGAAAGACGTCCATTTTGGCTGGACTCCCCGTCGGACGACGCCGTTCCACTGGCGGATCTTGGCCACGTCTTCGAGTAGGGCGTTGCAGGGAGTTCAAAAAGGGACTTCTTCGGCCTGTCGTCGTCTTTGTCTCGGCCGCGTACGAGCCGGGCAAATTTCGGTAGTGAGTTCTGTGACCATGCGGCCAGGGCTAACAGGAACTGCACCTGGGTAACATCAATGTCGGCTTCTGATGACGAAGTCAGCGAAGCGACTAGCCCAAACGTACAGGCATACGCGTTGATTCGATTGAGACGGTTGATTTCAGCTTGTGCAGCAATTCGAGTCATGAGGAGAAGAGTCGAAGTGAGTGAAACGGGACTGATACTAGAACTAATATCGACGGCGCACTGGGGTGCGGGATAGGAAGTGTACCCGGTAGTCACATACCCTCGGACGTTGGCAAGACGCCCCCGTAATTTTATTCAATAAATGTTTTGATGAGATCAGGCAGCGTCTTGGGCTGAACGTGGTCTCTCTTGCTGTTGAAACACTCCTTTGCCAACGCCGGAACAGCCTCTCGCGGAAATTGCCATCATACACATGCGCTTCTCCCCTTGGCGAGGCAGTGCTGACAAGACAGTCGGCTGTACGGAAGACTGCCGGGTGGAGCGGTTACTCCTGCGCGAGTCGTCGTGAGCGGACCGCGAACGACCTGCGTGATTGGTGTCATCGGTGCGGTCAGAGCGGCGGAGATCGAGTAGCTCGTAGTCTTTTACATGATATTATCTACGTACCGGTATCCTGCACGGATTTCTACATTTGGTGAACTGTCTGGGAGTCACCCACTCACTCAATAAATTTCCTTATATACACTCACGCAATTCGTTTTGCAAGTGCCACTCAATTCGCAGTAGGTTAGAACTGTTTCTTAGGGGCTTCTCGGTCACAACTCCTTTACCCCCCCCCCCGCACGCGTTGTATATGACAACATGTTAGCCTTTATCTTTTTTCATAACATGTAGTATGTACAACATGTCAAAGACGTTGATATGTACGCGGCTAGGCATAAATATTGCAGAGAAAGTCCTGATAAATGCGTCCGAACAAAAATAAAATTGGAGTGCTGACACGATTGCTAAGGGGATTGGACCAGGCCGTTTTGTTCGGACCAGTCACCAGTAGCCACGAAGGCTGCCTTCAGTAATTTTCTCATTATTCGAGAAAAAGCAGCGATACCCCGAAGACCGATGGTGGCGTGCCACAGACCCACCGCGACTCAGACGTCTTCACGGCTCGGTTGGTAGGCCGAACGTCGGCAGAGCGGCAGCGCTGGAACACCGCGCATATAAACGCGGAGAGAGGGGGACCGATGCAGACTTCGGAGAGGAGCGTGAAGTAGGCGGGGCGCTGACGCAGACACCACAAAGGCCGCCACAGCGCCCACCGATGGGCAAAACCGCTGCACACATCGCGGCAGCGAAGAAGCGCTTGGCCGAGCGTGAATCTGAAAACGCCGCAGCGGCAGCTGCTGGAGAGGGTCACGTGAAGGACAAACGTCCAGCCAAGCCAAAGAAGAAGACCGAGAGGCAAACATAAGCGGAGAAAGCAAGAGAGACGAATAAAGCGAGGGAAGCGAAGGCTGTTGCGCGGACAAAGGCTGCTGTTTCCAAGCGCAACGCGGAGAGGGAGACAGCGCGCATGCTGGTGGCTGGTGAGGAGATGCGGGGCGCGAAGGCTCGTGCCGAGGCGTTGAGCGTTTTCAGCGAAGGAGGAGGGAGCTTGAAGAAGACAGCGGGCAAACGATAGGCGCCGGCAACAGTACTGCAAGGAAATAACAAGAAGAAGACAATTCCTCACCTTGCCAACGCTAAAGAATGGAGACGCAGACTATGAGAGCATTACGTCGACAGAAGAGACGCCATCAGCTGCAGCATGGTCCGTTGCAAGGAACGTGTGTCTGATCATGGTCTATGTACGACATGTTTTGATTTTGCTAACGTTGTATATGTGCTCATGTATGATATCAGAATATTGACAGCTGCACTAGACGTCGCTGACACTGTTGCTACATCTATGCCGGGGAATTCAGGTTCACAGCAGTGAATAGGTATGTTTATGATCACGACGTCCGTACAGCATGTACCGCTGCTCTATTGTACCGACAATAAGTCATGATGCACGTTTAAAAAAATAATGCACCTATTTGCTTGTAACTCCGTCGCTATTGGTCTGATAATAGTGTTAGCTAGGTCTATCTTAAGGCTACCGGTGCAACACAGTCATGGCACCATTGACAACCAAGATGAGCCACCGGCACGATTTTTCCCTCCAGGAGCGGCAAATGATCGTCAAAGCGCACGCATTTTCCTCGCTGAACGCGAAGCACGGCCACCAGGGCAACGAAACCAAGGTCTAAACGTCCAGAAGCGAACTGCCAGTTGCCTCGAAGTGTCAGAAGCGTCAGTTGGCTGCATTGTGTGTGGCTCAAGCGAGGCGAGACCCGCCTCCTGTTGAAGAGGTATGCAATTTGCAGCCCTTCGTCGCATGTTCTCACGGCATTTTGTCATTTTTTATACAGCGAAAAAAAGTACAATGTGGCGTCCGAACAGATACGACCTTTCCGATTTGACACCAAAAGCCCGCGCGTTTGTAAACCAGCAAGACCGCGCCTATACACCAGTCACATCGGCGTCTATTGCGGCTCATGCACAGGACGTTGATGGTGATGCTATCCCAAACAGAACAATGAGGCATTTGCTCAGGCAAATGTTTTTTCTCATTTTCGAGGAAAAAAACACGAAATCTTTTGGCAGAAAAAGCAGGATCGGTACGTCAAGGCACAGTTGATACAATTAGTGCGCG
>JAABLL010000153.1:0-11579 GCA_012295475.1 Phytophthora gonapodyides | reverse complement strand
TCCTCGCAGATGGTGCAGACGTGCAACGTGGTGTTTGATAACGAGCCCTTCCCGGTGGGTGGCGTCACGTTACTGAGGGGTTGAAGGGGGTCAATAGACTGACGAATTGAGTGCAGGTGGACGCGACGCTGCATGATGTGGCGACGAGAGCGATGCTGGACGAGAAGGACGCAACGTGAGCGGGGTATAATGAGTTTGGGTGGTGGTTGGAGAGGCTGACGGGTGTTGATGCTGCAGGCTGATGAGCAACGTGCGCTCGTGTCTGCAGCGCTGCAATTTTGTCAACAAAGTCTATGCGCGCGTGTACGCGCTGAAGAACGAGGCGTACAGCTCGGCGAACCAGAAGCATGAGGAGTTGCTGGAGCAACTGTGGACGAACTTGAAGCCCGAGGTGCGTCGTGAGGGCGGACGCATCACCAAGGAGTGGGGAGAGATCGGCTTCCAGGGTAGATCCTGCGTTCTTATCGAAGTGGCAGAGTTGCTGCAGTGTGTTGTCTGACCCAGTTTATTTCTTTTCTCGTCTTGGTGCATAGGTACCGACCCAATGTCGGACTTCCGAGGCATGGGCCTCTTCTCTCTGATCCAGCTCAACCACTTCACGAAGGACTACAACGTTGAAGCCCAACGGTATGTAAGCCCCTGACAAGGGTTTTGTGTAATGATGAGCAGCTGTAGTTGATTTATCCCGAATACTTCGGTTTTCAGTGCTCTGGAGGAGTCGAACCACCCGACGCGCTGGTACCCGTTTGCCGTGACCGGCATCAACGTGACGGCGTTCATGATCGATTTGATTGACGAGCGTCTGCTGGATATCAAGCTCTACCGCTTGGCTGCCAACGACAAGGACGACGACGTGGAGGCTGGGTTGAAGCAACTCCACGACGTCTACGGTGCGTTGGACACGACCTGAACAAGTGTGTATTGATCCTCTAACCATTTCTTTTATTTCGCCGCCGACAGCCACGATCTTCACGCGCTTCAACAAGCTCTGGGTGGACACGAACCCGCGCGACGTGATGGCGTTCCCGACCATCTTCCAGTCGCTCAAGGACGACGTCCGCCTCGAGCTGACGCACAAGTCGTTCCGCTACTAAATCAATAATCGCACTTTACGAGATAATCGCACTTAACACGTTGTTGCTGCCATCCAATCGCTATTCCTTCGTCGACTTGCACCACTTCATAACCCAGAGCAAGCAGGAAGTCATGGGCACCGGACGGTCTGGCTCGGGCAGGGCGCGCGCGCACGTCAAGAAGAAACAGTACAAGCGCGGCCACGCCACCAAGAACCGCGCACGCGATGTCGACCAGATCCAGGACGACCTGCGCGTGGAGAAGATGACGGGCAAGACCACGCCTTTCGAGAAGGACGAAGACCTGCCGGGGTGCGTTAAACATGTACCGCAAATTGCTGTGATGATGCTGTTATTAACCTGTTATAATGCTGCAGTCTGGGTCAGTTTTACTGCACGCCGTGCGGCCGCCACTTCATCGACGCTACGACGCGCGATGTGCACCTCAAGACCAAGGTGCACAAGCGGAGACTCAAGGACGTCGCGCAGAAGCAGTACACACAGAACGAGGCCATGCAGGGTGCGGGCAAGGGCGTGGAGAAGTACACACCGGCGCACCCCAAGCCCAGCGACGACATGGACGACCTCTAGAGCATAGACGCTGAGACTGCAGGCACGAACTCGACGCTGTAGAGCTGCTGCAGGGCTTTGGTCGTATATATACTAAATTGCTTTCATCGCATGCACGTTTGAACGGAGGGCTCCTGCGTTGGGTAGCGTGCGGTCGAGCATTGCCACCTTGGTGTTGTGGGCAGAAGAAAGCATTCATCAGGCAGAATCAATCAACACCAAGCAAAAATAGTTGCTGTATGCTGGAACACCTCGGTATATATTTAACAGTTATCGTTGAGCAAGAACTGCTGTGGCAGCACTCCAGTTCTGAAAATGACAGGTCGGCCAAGCTCGTTCTCCGGCCGCGAGGGCGACAATGTTGACGATCTTGACGTAGGTGCTTTGAGCTGGCCAGCCACGGATGACGCTCGCTAACATGGTCTGTCTTCACAGCTCCTTCGATCTACTGCTGTTAGCCCGTGGAACAATACAACACCGGCAGCGACGCCGATGGAGGCTCACCGCCCCGGACAGCAGCACGGCATGGATCAAAAGAACCAGATGCCCCATCGTCCTGCTCCTCCGGTTGCTCCGCGCAAGATATCAATCGGGCCCATTCGCCCCGTGAAAGTGCCGTGGATGGTGCGTGATCGCGATTCGTTCAAGCCCGCCACCCCGATCGCCCCAACATCACCGCCAGTCTCTCAGCAAGCTGCTCCGAAACATACCATCAAGGTATGTCCGTCAACTTTACTTGAGCAAGTAGCGAAGCTGAATCCAATCAACTTCAACATGTACCTGAGCAGATAGCCAAAGCAGGTTGGAGTCGCGCCGACAGACTTAATGCCAAGCCTGTTGTTCAAGCATATCAAGATCTTCTGAAGCAGACTGCAGCGATGGTAAGAGTATGCCAACTGGAAAAAAATCGACTTCTCTTACCAACTTTCCCTGTGCAGGAGCTCGAGTCGGCCGAGAAGCATGAGAAGCGGCAAATGGATAACGCAGCGTATCACATGGGGCTGGCCAACCTCTCGGGTGAAATGGTTGGCAAGCAGAAGGCCCTCATCCGCTACCACACCATCAAGAACGAGGTCGACATCTTCCAGCAGTACCTGGTTCCGTTCATCTTCGACATCCGCTCCGAGCGCGAACGACAGGTCAATTCGAGCGTCTACCGTCACTTCAACCGCATGAGGGCGATCCAGGACATGGGCATCCCGATCTACAGTCTCGGCGACTACCTGTTCGAGGACACCGACCGGATCATCACGGCACGCACTAAGAACTCGCTATACCGGCGCGTCCGGCGCCGCAGTGCAGCACATTTCATCGACAACGAGCTCATTCCACGCCCAGAACGGAAACGCGGCTCCGTGGTTCTCAGTCCAAACCTGAAGGCCGAATGAAAATCTTCCTTCGGCTTTGCAATGAACTTGTGAAGCGTTGGTATACGGGCGTGGTAAATTTATTTGACACAAATGAAATGAAAAATCAAGTCCGAAGCTGCCAAGGGCTGCGTTGAGCGCACACGTGTTAGGCTACTCGCTGCATGCCACCCGACCGCGGCCTCATCAAAGACCAACCGCAGCTTCCGTCGCCGCGGTCGTGGAGGGCCTGGCATCATCCTGCTTCCCACCTCAAGGGGCGTGAATGGGCGCTTCGTGGCTGCAGCCATTTCATCCTCTTGCTTTCTCTCCTCCCTCTCTTCTTCTCACTACAACTACAAAGTCCTCGGGTCGTCCGACGTCGTCGTCTGATCCTCCATCTTCCATGCTCGTGAGCGGCCGTCAGGTCTCTTCGTTTGTCATCTTCTCCGTCTTCTTTTTCTTTTCTCTTTAGGTTTGTCCGTGCTTCTTGGTCGCTCGCTCATCAATCCTCACTCCTCATCGTGTTCATCAGCAGTTCGTCGTCGTTCGTGTGTGTTTTGTCATTCGGTTCACGGTCTTCTGAAAAAGGTCGTCGATTTTGCAACCAACGACCACCCACAGAAGACACAGCAGGCGTGGAGCGACGTTGCTACAGGCCACCGCCAAGAACTCGGCGGCGATCAGCACAACGTGCTCCTTGGTAGATCGTTAGATCAGTAGCGCTGCCGGCTCATCGGCTTGGCCTCGCCGAGAGCGTCGCGGCTGGCACCAGTGGCCACGCGAGGAGCGGGGTAGCCCGCGTCCATGGCCACTTGCCGCTCGTCACGGTAGCCCGCCGAGCGGTACGACTGCTGCGCCTGCAGCTGCGCGTCGCCCTCCTTGGCCTCGTCACGGACGTACACACGGCCCTGCGACGCGACCTGGCGGCCGTCACGAGCAGCCTCCTGGCGCGGGTCGGCGCGAGCGCTGCGCTCACCGCCCTCGCCGCTAGTGCCACGCTCCCGGCGTCCGCTGCGCAGGTTGAGCACCGTCCAGTCGAACATGGCGTCGAACTGGAAGCCCTTGCGGAAGAAGAGCTCCTTGAACAGGCGCTTAAGGTAGGCGTAGTCGGGCTTGTCGTCGAAGCGCAGCGCGCGGCAGTACTCGAAGTAGGCGCGGAACTCGGCCGGGTAGCCCTTGCAGAGCACCTCGATGGGCGTGTTCATCTTCTTCTCCATGATCTTCTCGTACTTCTGCTTCTTCGTGTTGGCCTTGAGGCCCTGCCACGGCAGGCTGCCGCGGATGAAGTACATGTAGACGTAGCCCAGGGACTCGAGGTCGTCACGACGGCTCTGCTCAATGCCCACGTGGGTGTTGATGGACGCGTAACGCGCCGTGCCCGTGAGGTTCTTGTTCTCACGGTACGGAATGTGCTGGTGGGTCTTGGGGTCGCGGTACTTCTTGGCCAGCCCGAAGTCGATGACGTGCACGATCTGGGCGCGCTTGCCCAGGCCGATGAGGAAGTTGTCAGGCTTGACATCACGGTGGATGAAGTTCTTCGAGTGGCAGTACTCGATGCGGCACAGCAGCTGGTCGGCGATCATCAGCACCGTCTTGAGCTGGAAGCGGCGGCCGCAGTAGTTGAACAGGTCCTCGAGCGACGGGCCCAGCAGGTCGATCACCATGACGTTGTACTCGCCCTCGACGCCGAACCATCGCAGGCTCGGCACGCCCACTGTAGTAACATAACANTACGCACGTCCGCCGTTGAGGATCTTGTAGATCTTGGACTCGTAGAGCAGCTGCGGGTGCTTGCTCTTGACGGACTCGAGCTTGATGCCGACCTCCTCGCCCGACGTCATGTTGGTGCCCAGGTAGATGTCACCGAAGGAGCCGCTGCCGATCTTGCGGCCCAGGCGGAACTTCTTGCCGACTCGCAGCTCCAGCGCACTCTCACGGGCGTGGGACATCATGCAGCCAGGGGGTGAAGGCAGGAAAACTGGGGGGAAAGAGGCTGCGGCAACGCAAAAGACGAGAACACGTTAGTTTCGGTCTGGGAAAGGCGGGGTTCGAAAGGGCCTCGAAGGACGCCTTCCCCTGCGTGGACGCGGCGGGTGAGCGCACCGGCGTGGAGCGCACTCGCAGGGGAATACGCAGAACCCATCGGACGGCGCGAGGGCGCCCTGTGGGCCCACCGAGAGCGGCGAAGGCGAGACACTTACTTGCTCGGAGGAGAGGCGCGCGCACTGGCTAATGCTGGCTGGGAAGAAAGAAACAGAGGGGGCGACGAGTCGTCAGGCAGTCGGAAATAGCACGGAAGCGGCTGAGGTTAGTACCGAAGAGCCTTCGTTATGCCGTACACCTCGATAGAACAGCAAGTCTGAACAAAAGTGCGCTATAACGAAACGATCATTGGACGCGTTTCAATTGGCTAATCCACGCTGTATGTGATAATTGAGTGTACGTAATAACTACTGCTTTTCGGTACATGATGTTTTTCAGTGCCTATCATTGGCTGAAAATCCGAGCCAGAGCACTCACCACAATCGAACGCGGCAAAACGGCTGCAAGCATTCGATATATCGTCGATCGAGCGATAAAAGCGTGCGACAGAGATACAAGCGGTGTTCGCGGGCGCTGGCGCAATTCCTAGGTTCATAGAGCACAACTCGTACCAGCCGCTTTGGTGACGTGGCGCTCGCCTTCCTTGCCAGCTTCATCCACGAGCAGCCGGCGGCGGCACACTGGATCATTGCCGTTCTGGTGCAGACACACACGAGGTTCAACTCCGAGCCAGCGAGAGCGTCGGCTGCTGCTCAGCTGGTGTCCAGCTGCAAGAGGACGCTATTCCCGTGTCTCTGCGACATTCGCACTTACAAGAACACATCGCATTTACAAGAACCATTATGTACGACACACAACAGTAGCTCTGATTACGGACCACCGCCGTCCCGTAGATACCGACGGAATGCGAATCACCGGCAGCCGATGAAGTGAGCTGAAGCACTTTCAGATCCGCCATGGCGTCCGCAGCAGCAGCCTCCCACGTAGCCGTCCGCAGCACGACAGCCAGTGGCTCGGCCGTCTACGAGTCTGAGCGCGCTGTGCACGAGTACCTTCAGTTCCACTACGGTACGTAGTAGGCTCCACGACTGCAACTGCGGCGCTGACTGACGTCACTCCTCTCCAGGCGATCCATCCGCCGTGCTGCCCTATAGCTTCGCGCCGAAGGACGCGCTGGAGTTCCTCCCGCGCACAGTGGAGCGCTGCGCCAAGTTGGCTCCGGCAGGACAGCACACACGCGCGCTGGACATTGGCTGCGCGGTGGGCCGCGCCACCTTCGAGCTGAGCAAGTACTACGACGAGGTGCGCAACGGTGTGTGTGTGAGGCAGCGTGCTACTGCTTGGTTCTGACAGGGTGTGATTGGGCAATTGCAGGCTGTGGGCATCGACTTCTCGCAGCACTTCGTGGACGCGGCCAAGCAGATGAAGGAGCGTGGCCAGATGCAGTACGAGGCGCACATCCAGGGTGACATCCACGAGTTGCGCCTCGCAAAGCTGCCCGAGGGCGCCAAGCCGGTCAACGTCGTGTTCCAGCAAGGAGACGCATGCAACCTCTCGCCATCGCTTGGTAAGTTGTAGTGCGTGTTTTGCAGGTTTGCGGTGCTGGACTGACGTGAACTGCCGTCGCTGCAGGCAAGTTTGACGCCGTGTTCGCCACCAACCTGCTGTGCCGCCTGCCGGAGCCCAAGAAGTTCCTCACGGAGATCGGCGGATTCCTCAACTCGGGTGGTATTCTCGCGCTCGTGAGCCCGTACTCGTGGCTGGAGGAGTACACCGCCAAGGACAAGTGGATCGGCGGCGTGCGCGACGCCGAGGGCAAGCCCGTGGACAGCTTCAGCGTGATTGAGAAGTTGCTCTCGACGGACTTCGAGCTCGTCGCGCGCCAGGACTACCCATTCATGATCCGCGAGCACGAGCGCAAGTTCCAGTGGGGCGTGTCCGACGGCACCTACTGGAAGCGCAAATAAGCAGCAAAGACCAATAGGGGGGCAACACATCGAGCGTACAGTTAGTTGTTCGAAGAACCCGCGTCTAGATTACAATATGCACTCGAATGAGCGAGCTGAAGAACATGCAAGCGAACGCAAGCTGGGGTCTTTCACTAGCAGCTAATACTATTGGAGACTATTGACTGACCCACTACTACAGGCGTTCGGATGCTATATTGACGGGGAGGCGAAGAGGACGGGAGGCGGGCGAGAAGACCAGGAGGGGCACACGGGCTTAAGACCAATCCGCGCTAGGGCGCGAGTTTGTGCGGCACACCTGCTACCTTTGGACTGGAAGTGCCGCACCATCGGCGCGCCTTAAGGTTGCTGCAACGATCGGTCAAGCTCTCGAGTCCTCGTACGTCGGTCGGCTCGGCTCTCCTTCCGCGCTTCGGCTGTCTAGCTGTCTACCCACCCGCCCCGCGTCAAAATTATGGTGTTTCTGTATGTGTTGGTGCCGCTCTTGTGTTGTGTTGTCTCCGCTTCTCACACGGCCAAGCAGCAGCCAGGCTCTGGAAGCTGCGGCTTGGACTGGTTGGTATGTTACGCGTTCACCCCGAGCGCGACGGCGCTCCTCCTTTTCTGCCCGGACGCCCGACCTGTTGTGCAGACGATGCCGTTGCTGGCGCTGGTGCTGGTGCTCCCTGTTGCCGCTGTACCGTCCTCGCCATCTTCTACTGTCCGGCGAATGCGGTTATGCATGGGGGCGATCACTTGCTGAGGCTGGTGTTGATGGTGCAGCGGCAGCGGGTGGCTGCGTCGTTGCTCCTGCGGCGGCGGCACCTTGGGATAGCTCTCGGTCACGTACACGAGCTGTCCTTGATGGTTCGGGTCCGGCGCGACGAAGTGGCGCATCTGGTAATACGGCGAGTGCGGCAGCGCGGCGCTGCGCACGCGCGTGTAGGCGTAGTGGTTAGCCAGCTCGTTGTAGTAGCGCGCGTACGTCTCGCTGCTGACGTGCAGGCTAAAGTTGATGAGCAGCAGGTACTCGACCTCCAGCTCGTTCATCTCGGGGCAAGGCACGCCGCCCACCTTGGCGTAGTAGGCGTTGTTGAAGTAGTGGTCGTCGAAGAACTTGGCGGCCAGTACGATGCTCGTGATGACCACGCGGTGCACGTTGAGCTCCGTGAGCACGAAGCCCTGCATCTGGTGCAGACGGTCGATGTACACGAGCGCCAGCACGAAGCACTCGGGGCTGCAGCTAGCGTACTTGTGGATGCGCGTGAGGTAGTCGCGCACCGAGATGCCTGGCGCGCGGAAGGCCTCGAACTTGGTCTTGTGGTAGTAGCCCAGCGGCATGCGGTCGCTGGCGTGCACCATGGACTCGATGATGACCGCCAGCGTCTGCACGATCGCTCGCCCGCGCTCGTCGTTGGCGTCCGCCGTGTCGTCCAGCATCACGGCCATCCCGCCTGCTGCCGCTGCTGTTGTATCTGCTGCGAAGACGGGTGCTCTCCACGCTGCTGCTGCTGCTGCTGTCGGTGCCGCTGTTGCTGCTGTAATGGCTGGCGAGGGGGTATCCGATTGGTTTGTGTGGTCCCTCGTGGCAGTGACTGGCGGTAGCTCTCTTTCTCTATGAGAAATGGCGAGCCGAAAGGGCAGCAACAAGTCGGACTTTGCTCGGCCTCCTGAAGAAGACTCGGCTTCTCGCTTGGCGGCCTTTTTTGGCTTTGCCGCCCCCGCTCGCCCGCCGCTGTGATGGAGACATAGAGGGGCTAAGGGCGTTGCTCTCGAGCGCGCGAGCGCGAGGTTGGTTGGTGGCGCGCGGTTGCCTCGGCAAAACCGGTAAAACCGTGTGCGTTTTTGCCTCAAATCGCCCGGCTGGCCAGCAGCGTCTTGAAACGTTTGCGCTTTTGGCCAGTTCCTTCCAGTAAATGCACGTGGGTTGCTGCCGCGATGGCTTCGCTGAGAAGAAGCTCGTTCATGTTTCATGCTCGCCGTGAAGGCATGCGCCGCCGAGCTTCCTCCACCACCAATTTGCGGCGAACGCCGAGCAGAAGGCAGTTCTCGAAAGTCATTTGATTTCACTATGCAAAATGGAGAACCTTCGCCCTAGCCCGTGTCGCACTTAGCCGGGCACGAGGCGACGTTGAAGACCCGCTCATCAAGAGTATTACGTGACCTCCAGCCTCGACATGGGGCTCGCGGTAGACGACCTCGGCAGTGGCGAGGAGAGCTGTGGAGGCGGATGTATTGCTGCTGACTGGATCTGCAGCACCACGAGACTTGGCAAGACAAGCTTTCCGGTGCAGTTTTCGGCGCCACGTCAAGCGGCAGTTGAGACTTGGAGAGATGGGCACGGCGATTGAGGATCCCAAGACGAATGACGAGGAAGCATTGCCTCAGCGAAGCTGGAAACAAACCACAAGCCGGCTCGTGAGCGCTGCCGATACAGTGATATGCATTTGCAGCCGAGAAGGTGGGCATGGCCCTCGTGGACTGGAAGGGCAACTATCACGGGCTACATCTCGGCCAGACGCTGCAAGTTGCACACCGACAACATGCAGTGGATTTTCGGCGGGGGCTGTATGCCCCTGCAATTGCGCATTGTGATGTCCAACAAGTTCGTCTTGCAGGAGCACCAAGCCGTTTCCGTCGAGCTCGTGCTCCACCGAGACAAAAGCACTTCACCTTCACTCGTCCGATACCGCGTCGTTTCGAAAGGTCGCGGTATCGTCGTCGGTATCGTACTTAGTCAGGCGCTGCGCTCGACTGGCCATCCATGCTTGGCAATAATCGACGTTGCACCATGGGCTCTCGCAAGGGTGTCAAGGCTTCGGCTGCGAAGGGGGAGGACGAGCTACTGGTGGCCAAGGGCTCGTCCAAGACTGCGGCTGCGTCGTCATCCAGCAGCTCGGAGGTGCAGCTCAAGGTGAACCAGAAGTTCGCGCAGGCCTTCGAGGAGCGCAAGCGCAAGGAGGAGCTCTCGTCGTTGGAGAAGCGCGGGCTCGGAGCTCCGGACGATGACGACGACGAGTCCGACTCGGAGACGGAGGACGAGGACGGTGAGGAGCTGACGCGCGAGCTGGACGCAGACATCAGCAAGACGCTCAAACTCATCCGCAAGAAGGACCCGGCCATCTACGACCCGGCCATTGCCTTCTTCCAGAAGCCCGAGGGCGGCGACGAGGACAGTGATGAAGACATTAAGAAGAGCAAGAAGAAGGGATCCGGTCCTCTGTATTACAAGGACTTAGTGCGGCAGCAGGCGATCGCTGGGGACGTCAGTGGCAGTGAAGATGAAGACGAGACGCCAGTGCAAACGTATGCCGAGGAGCAGGCGCAGATCAAGACGGACTTTCTGACGTCACTGGAGAAGGAGCAGAGCAGTGACGAGGAAGCGGACGGAGGCCTGTTCACGGTCAGGAAGAAGAGCGAAGGGGAGCAGCAGCAGGAGGACGAGGACTTTGCCGCGTTTACGTCCAAGTACGGCTCCAAGCTGAAGAAGAACGAGGTGGACCCGGACAAGTTCCTGGAGCACTATCTGGGCAGCGAAGGCTGGAAGGACAAGACGGCCGCGGTGCCCCATTACGATGAGATCGTCAAGGAGGACGAGGCGGACTTCGAAGAGCTCGAGAAGGCCGAGGACTTTGAGCACACGTACAACTTCCGCTTCGAGGAGCAGGGCGGCGGCGTCATCCAGACCCATGCGCGTCAGATTGAGGACACGATGCGCCGTGAGGACGACACGCGCAAGCGCAAGCGCGCGGAGCGGAAGGCGCGCAAGGCGCTGGAGCGTCAGAAGAAGGAGGAGCAGCTGCGTCGGCTGAAGAACCTCAAGCAGGCGGAGCTCGAGCAGAAGCTGAAGAAGGTGGCGCGGCTCATGGGCGTGGACGAAAGCACCGTCAGTCTCAAGCCCGAGGACTTGGACTTAGAGGGCGACTTCGACCCTGAAGAGTACGACAAGCGCATGCAGGCGGTCTTCGACGAGCAGTACTACGGTGAAGACGACGACGAGATGGACAAGCCGACGTGGGACGAGGAGGAGGACAAGGAGCTGTTTGCGGGTCTGCCTGTCGACCCGGAAGAGGAGGAAGAAGCCGAGTCTACAGAGAATGCAGCGAAGACGAGCGACGAGGTGGAGGAAGCGGAGCAGGGGAAGGAAGCGGAGGACGAGGCGCCCAAGAAAATGACGAGGGAGGAGATGCAGCGCGAGAAGCAGAAGTACCTGGACGAGCTCTACAGTCTGGACTACGAAGACCTCATCGGCGACATCAAGTGCCGCTTCAAGTACCGCCAGGTGCAGGACAACGGCTTCGGCTTGACGGTGGACGAGATCATGGCGGCCGACGACAAGGAGCTCAAGCAGCTCGTGTCTCTGAAGCGCCTGGCGCCGTACGTCGACAGCGAGTACAACGTGGATCGCAAGCGGCTCAAGAACTTCAAGAAGAGCGTGCGCGAAGCCCGGGAGGAGAACCGTCGGCGCAAGCACAAGGAGGAGAGCACCGAAGCACAGGAAGGCGAGGCCGAACAGCCCAAGAAGAAGCGGAAACGCAATAAAAAGAAGAAGACGCAGCAGGACGCGGAGGCGACGCCTGATGAGGCGGACGAGGCGA
>JAABLL010000152.1:0-21127 GCA_012295475.1 Phytophthora gonapodyides | reverse complement strand
AGCTCCTTTTCGAGGCGGAAGAGCTCTTGCTTGAGCGAGCCTTCATGCGACAGTTGGTTGTTGCTCGAGTCTTTCTCAAGCGTAAGAGCGTGAATCCGTGACTGGAGATTCGTGACTTCCTTTTGCTTCTCCTGATACTGGACGTATCCCTTCGATAGTGTCGACTTCTGGATCTTGATCTTCTCGTACAACACGCTTAACTCCTCGTTACGCTGGATAAGCTGCTGCCGAAGAGTGTCGCGGTCGTGAACAACGCAGCCATACTCCTTGACCTGTCGCTGCTTCTCTTCGTCCGCCTCCTGGATGATCTTTGCGAGCTTGGTGATCTCCAGTTCTTGGTTCAGAATGATCTGCTCCGAGGACTGGATCTGCTTTTTGATGCGCAGAAGCTCGTTCTTGAGAATCTCCTTCTCTTTGTCCACTTTGTGGTGGTCGAAGTGCTCCTTCACCAGTGCGTGATCCTTCGACGTGATCTCTTCCTTGAGCTGTTCGATCTGGTGATTCATAATCTTGAACTTGCGCTTCATATCCCCGATCTCTTCCTGGCTCTCGATCAGCTGCTTGCTGTACAGGTTTCGATCGGTGCGAACGGCCTCGTACAGGTTCTGCTGCTGCTTCAGCCGGCTCTCGCTCTCGACGATCTTCTGCTGCAGCGACACGACTTGCAAGTCTTGCAGCTTCGCCTCTTCCAGCGACGTCATGAACTTTTGCGTGGCGTTGGCCGCTTCCTTTTCGTACTTCTCGCGCTCTCCGACGAGCTGCTGGATCTGAGCACGCTGCTTCTTGACGTGCGACTTGAGCCCGTTGATCTCGTTCTGGAGGTTCTTCATCGTGTTCTCCTTGATCTTCATCAAGTCGAAAGTCGCCTGGGTTCGGTCGTTTGCCTTGACCAGCATCTTGTTCAGCACTTCGCGTTCTCGAAGCATTTCCTCCAACTTCTTTGTGAGCAGCTCGCTCTGCTTCTTCTCGGCCTCAAGAGAAAGGTTGATCAGGTTCTCGAGTTCCAGCTTTGCCTTCTCCTTTTCGATTTCGCAGTCGGAGCGCTTCGTCTCGACATCTTGAAGCTGCTCTCTGGCGATCTCCATGAGCTTCTCGATCTTCTGCGCGTCTTTCGCGATGGCCTGGATCTGCTGCTCCTTGACGTCCAGCTCGTGCTCCACTTGCACGTTCTCCTTGTGCAGCTCGACGTTCTTTTGCCACTGCAACTGCATCGCCTCCGTGAGCGAGTGGGTCGTTCTAAAGAGCCCGTCGTACTGCTTGAGGTACTTTTCCATCTTCTGCTTTGACTCGCGCATCGTAAGCTCCTTCTTGCGCAGATTCTCTTCGTTCTCCTTCTTGAGAGTCTCCATCGCTGCATTCTCCAGCTGCAGGTGTTCGTGGGTCTGTTTGAGCACTTTCAGCTCCTTTTCCAGTCTCGTCTTACGCCTCACCTCCCTCTCCGTGAGACTCTGCTTCTCTTGGATCTGTAACACGACGTTGGCTTGCGTCTCCTCCAGCCTCGCGTTCTTGGCTTCCTCCTCCTGCACTAGCGCGAACAAATTGGAAGATTCCAGGCGCAAATCCTGCAGAGAGATCGTCTTGGCTTCGACGTCTCGTGCACACTCGGCACGCTTGTTCTTGAGGGTTGCGATCTCCTGCTCCTGCTCCTCGTTCAGGATGATGTCGCCGCCGTTGCCCGAGGGCATGGGCATCCTGGAGACCTCCTCCTGCAGCAGCTCCAGCTTGCCGCGCAGGTCGTTGACCTTCTGCTGCTTCTCCAGCTCGGCCTGCTGTGTGGAGGCAATTTGCTGTAGCACAGCGTCCAGCTCGAGCTTGGCCTTCTTCTTCTGCGCGAGCGCCTCGCTCTCCTCCTCCTGGTCGCGCAGCATGGCCTCGTGGCTCGAGTGGATCTCGGCCAGGATCTCCTTCGTGCGGTGCAGCAGCCGCTGCTCGCTCTCCTGCGACTTGACAAAGGCTAGGAGCAGCTTCTCCAGCTCGGACTTGTACAGTGACACGGCGTCGGGCGTCTGCGCCAGCACGGTCTCCATCTCGGCCACAACGGCCGAGCCCGCGCCGGCCGCGCTCGCCTCCGCCTCCGTGAACCAGCCGCCGTCCGTGCCCGCGGACTGCGGCGTCATCCCGCGGTCCAGCAGTTCATCCATGCTCCTCGCTCTCCAATTGACCCCTTTATCTTCCTGCCAGCAGAAACTTCCCAACTCGATAATAATAGTTGCCGTAGTTGAAGTTGATGCACTTTGGCAGGACGATGATGCAGTTTGGCAGGTGCCGTCGTGCGGTTGTGCTTGGTGTAGCGCACACAATTCGAGGTTTTTTTCCGCGCCAAGGTTTTGAAAAATAGGGAGTAAATCGGTTTCGAGAGGTATTATATATTGAGCACAGAGTAGACGCAAAATAACTGAACTGTGTAATCAGATGCTGTATTTCTGCACAGGACATCGAATGTGTGAGGTAATCGCCGATGTCGGCTTTGCTGTGGTTGCTTCCACACACAGTTTAGAAGAAGGCGCGGGCGGGAGCAGCAGGAAGAAGAGAGCGGCGGCGACGCAACCTTGAGCGACCCTCAGACACAGGGGGAGACACGGAGACAGATACAGGACAGGGCAGACAACTCGGGGGTTTTAGCTATGAGTCGCGAGGAGCGCAAGATGGCGCAGATCATCGCGAGTATCGAGCGCATGGAGCAGGAGTCGCGCGCTTCGGGGGACGACGCCGGGCGGCCGCAGGAGGCGTACGAGGTGAACGGTAGGAACGGCCGCAGCAAGAAGATCAAGAAGGGCAAGTCCCCCGGCGCGCGCGGCAGGCCAGGCGGCAGGAAGCTCAAGGTGACGGCTATGGGGCCCAAGGCGCCGTTCGAACGCAAGCTCACGCCCAAGAAGCGCTGGATCCAGCTCTGGAGCTCACAGTTGGACACGACCAAGGATAACGACGCCAGCAGCTCGTCGGAGGGTCCTGAGGGGGCTGACACAGAGTCTAAGGACTTCGTGGAGACGGACAAGCCCAGCACCCAGCCTGAGGCTGCTGCATCCCCAGCGGTCGCCACGTCGCCCGTGTCAGAGGCCAAGGTGACCCCTGCGGCGCCCCTTGCCTCTGTGGCTGTTGTGGAGAAGGAGACGCCAAAGATCATGGACAAGCCGGCGGCGCCAGCGCCAGCGCTCCCCCCTGCTACTGAGAAGGCAGAGAAGCCGGCGATGATCAGCATGGAAAGAAAACCGCAGGAACAGGCTGCAGTGAAACAGACTTTAGAGGCGCCCTTGGCGGCAACGCCGCCGAAAGCTGCGACCACGCCTAAAGCCACCACCACACCCAAATCGACCAAGGTGGGGGCTGCTACATCATCGGAGCTGCGTGTCAAGACCCCGCTGAACAACGAGTCGTCACACTTGTCCCCGCCGCTGGAGCGGAACAGCCCCACCACGACGGCATCCATCAGCCCGTCGGCCAAGGTCAAGGACAGCGACACACCCAACAGCAACACAGCAGCAGCGGCGGTGACCGCGGCCAAGTTCTCCCCTTCAGCAACAGAACAGGAGAGACCCGTCGTGGTCGAGAAGAAGGAGCTTCCCAGGAGAGAATCCGCTCCCAGGCTGGAACGGAAGAACAGCAGCAGCAGCAGCGTGGGCAAGGGAGAGGAGAACTGCCGGAGGGAACCATCGGAGCATCACCACGACCGTGGTAGGAAGCGCAGCTTGGAGCACATTGAGCCGCCCGTGTCAGAGGAGGCGAGGCGGCGAGCGGAGCGGAGGAGGAAGCGGAAGTCGAACTGGGACGTGGGCGACCCTCGTAAAGGAGGCAGCCCAATCCCCGATCCGCCGATCAGCGCGGCCGCAGCGGCGGCCAACCAGCAGTCCTTTGCGAAGTACCCGCCCAACCGGCCGGGTTGGCGGCATAGCCAAAGCATGATGGACGTGAAGCCGCCGTCCTTCCAGAGCGGTCACCGCTCCTCGAGCTTCTACAGCAGCGGCCCCAGCTCAGCAGGGCGAAGGGGCTTCTACCACTCCACTTCATTGCCGCAGGATCGTTCCCGGAGCGCAGGACGCTCGTCAACGCGTTACAGCAACGGCAGCAGCAACGGCAACACCACCAGCAACTACCGGTGAGCGACCGAGAGGCGGACGACGAATGCGTGAACAGGCCCCACGCCGCCGTGGAGGCACCAGATCTATCTATGAGACGCGGCCATATTGTGTAGAAAGCGAAGCTAAGCGTAGCGAGCCCGGCAAAGGTCAGCAGCAGCGTAAGCGAATGTGTGTTGTCGCGTCATGCTAAAGTGCAAGGAATGCCGATGGCTTATGTACAAGGCGGACTCAATTAGAGGTCCGTACGGTATACAAAATCCAAGTGCAGTTTCAAGTATCAGTATTTGATTTCGCCTTTCTTTCAGTCATGGCTGGAAGATGCGCTATGCTGCTGGGCGTGTGGCTGCTCTTGGTGGCCGCTACAGCCCAAGCGATCACGAGGAATGTGGACGACTCTCTGCTGCTGGTCGTGGGGGACGTGACGTCCTCGTCGGCTCGAATTCTGTACGACCAGGTGCCTCCGTCAGCTTCCAAGGTGCTCGTCCAAGTGCACATGTCGATGGCTCGGACAGTCGATGCATTAGCAGGTTCAACTGCCAACCAGACGCTGGTTCTGCCTCTGTCAGGCATTGCAGACCGCCCGCGAGTTGTCGAGCTGCAGGATCTGGAGCCAGGGCGCCGATACGTCGTGCAGTTCGAGCTGCACGAGCCGAAAGAGACGGCGACGGTCAGATTCCACACGGCACGAGAGAGCAGTGCTGGCGATAACGAAGCAGCTTGGACAGATCGGATCCTGATCGTGTCGTGCGACCGCTTCGTGGACGACCAGGATGATGTATTGATGGAGCGGATCGCGACGGACGTCGAGGGTCACGATGATGCTTTAGGGTCCTCCTCGGTGCACTTCGGGATGGCGCATCTTGGCGACCAGATCTATGCTGATGCTGGGGAAATGAGCGTTACAGTGGTGCCGTTGCCGCTGAAGGAAATGGCGAATGGCGAGAAGCGTCGGGCTCGGTATCATGTCATCCTGGAGCAATTTCGAGACATCTACAGGAAAACGTTCGGGAGGAAGGCGGCGCAGCGCGTTCTGCGCGTCGGAGCGCATTGGATGCTCCCTGACGACCATGAGATCATCAATAACTTCAACTTCGAGCTTATTCAAAAGGCTTTTCAGGATGCTCAGAGCTCGGAAGTTAGCGAGACCGAGCGTGAACGGCTTGTGGCGCTCCAGCTGCATTGCCGAGCCGGCCTGCAAGCCTACTACGAGTTCCAGTATCAGCTGTACCACGAGTTCCCATGGGACAGCGTCGACTTCCTTGAAGATGCACTCGGCGACATCATTCGCACATATCCTGTGTACTTTGCAGTGGAGCTGCAGCAGCTCAAGCTGCTTTTCCTGGATGTGCGCTTCGAACGTAGCTTCTTCGACGCGTCCCAGAAGAGCGACCTGCCCAAGCTCGTGGGTGATGATCAGAGGCGATTTCTAGATGGAAAGCTGCAGACATGGAGTGAGGAAGAGCGAAGCACGGCTGTGGTCTTTGCCAGCATGCCGCTGTTCTTCCAGTCTGCGCTCACCGCCGCGATAGCTCACTTTGTCGAGCATGAAACGTACCCTGGCATGGCAGAGCAGCGAGCTGGGCTAGAGGACCTCTATGGGATATTCCAAGGGTACAACAAACAGAAGCGGCTCGAGTCTGGTGACGAATCAGTGCCGCTCGTGCGATTGCTCGTTGGTGGCGATCTTCACATGATGGCTCATTCGCGCGTGTGTGGAACTGAAGGAATGAATCCTGACTGCTTGGACCAGTTGATCACCAGCGGAGTTACGAACGGCTCGACGTCGATCCAGGACGCAAAGCTCATCCCGTACTACTACTTGGTCACGCAGCTTACGCCGTTGTTCGAGGTGGTGTACTCGTGGGCTCGATATGTCCCGCTACTCTCTTCATTTCTCCCGCGGAGCTCGCCTTGGTACATCGAGTACGACCGCGTCTTCCTCGGACGAAACTACGGGTACGCAAACTACAAATTGATTGTTTTTATGAAGAAAAACACTGAATCGAGGCATCTAACAAATCGTTTTCAGGATACTCGAGTTTACTGCGAACGGAAGCTTCACGTGGGATCAAACCGTCACGGAGCCTTATGCTGAAGCGTACCAGCGCCGTGTCCAGTCGGTCATCGACGTGTCCACCCCCAAGGTTCTTGGCATTGTTGCGCTGCTGATTACCTTGGTCAATTCCACCATTGCCTATCGCGTTGCCTTGTGGTGCTGTACGACACGAAAGCCTACGCGAGCGGTGAAGACGACCAAGACGCAGTAAGGGACTTCAAGACCCGACGAACGTGAATGAACAGCACTGTTTCTTTTGTTAAATTACTGCGAGTCCAGCGAGGTGAAGGCCTCAGGAGGTGGCAAGCTGCGGCACATACTGCATCGGCTGTCGAAGCACGTGTTCGTGTAGGTACACTGCGCGCACTTCCAGGAGCCCCGCCGTCGCCCTTGGCGTGTCAGCATCTTCGAGGGCTCGGACTCCGAGTCCACCGAGTTCGCTCGCTTTGCACCCCGGCTGCGCGTGTGCAATGCCACCGGAGAAATGGTCGTATCGAGCGTCAATTGGAGAAGCGGTTTGCGTCCTTTGACTGGCTGCCGCCTTCGCTCCTTGGTCGGCGTGGGGCTGTGCGACGCGCTGCGAAGGAAGTACTTCTTGTGCGGCTCGTCGATCTTCAGGTGCGTTCGTGCGCGTGGCGACGACAGCCCGACACTCGTCGAGTGCGCGCGCCGCAAGCTCTGACTCGAGTGTCCTGAATGACTTGACGTTGCTCTTGACGAGCCGAAAAAGTTGTCAAGCTTCGGTTGTTTCTCGTCCACAGCGTTCGACGCCGAACGCGTAACCGGTCGACGACTCGAGCTTCTCGTTGCCATAGGCGTCAGCTTGGCCTTCTGCCCAGTTCCGGACGACTGGGGCCCTTCCTCTGACGACGAAGAGGTCGGCGATGTCGCCAGCGACGCCGTGAACTCCGGGTCGTTCTGCAGGAACTCGATGGTTTGCTGCAGCGCGCGCTGCTCCGCCTGCTTGACCTGATCCCGATGCTCGCGTAACTGCCGCTCGTAGAAGGCTTTGAGCTCTCCGTTGCTCTCCTGACTGGCTGTAGGGTGGTCTTCTCCTCCAGTGTGGAGTGGCGGAGCGTCCTCATCAAAGAACTCGACGATGGGCTCTCTGTCGTCCACAGTGTCCCCCAGAAATGGACACTGCGTCTTGACGGCCGTCCACATGACCTCGTCCACCTTGTACTGCTTGGTACGCGCGAAGCCAACGACGCGGCGCCTGCAGAAGCCGCAGTTGACGCTGGTGAGCTCGAGTCCGCGCTCGAAGCACTCCATACTGAAGGCAAATTAAGATGGAGGTTAGATGGAGGCAGAGCGGTCGGTATAAGGCAACTTTTAGATGGGGGAGACATCGTACCAGAGGAAGCGGTGGCAGCAGGGAAGTTGGATGGGTCGCCGCAGCACGTCCAGACACAGAGGACACTGGAAGCGGATGGGGATCGACACGGAGGGGGAAGGAGCCGCAGGTGCCGCTAGCGGCGCCGTGGAGGGCGACGCCCGCGACCGAGTCAGCGCCATAGAGTTGCCAAGTAAGTTGCCGCCAGGAAACGCAATTGAATTTTGAATCGCGGCATACGAATTCCAAGTCAAGTATGGAAGTGTAACCTCCCTAGTAACCAGGTTACGCGGTGGTTACGATGTGAATTTGCCGACCTCAGCTTTGATAGCCGTATCTCCCCTTTAACATCGTCTGGCTGGGAACGCGTCATGCTCCGCGCGTTGCGTCTGCGTCGCGCTGTAGCGGCCTCCGCGCTGTCCCGCGGACTCACCAGTCATGCGTCTCCATCTGCTGCAGGTCGAGCCGCTTTCGCGCGGTCTGCGCGGGGTCCTGCGCCCCAGAACTCGCGCCGTTCCACGGCCACCCTTTTCCAGCGTAGCTTCAGCTCTTCTGCCGCTTCCAGCGCATCTCCAGCGGCTGCCAATGCCTCATTAACCCCGCAACTTGCCGAAGAACAACGTGAGAGCGTTGTGGAGGCCCTCAAGGCGCGCTGCAACGAGCTATTCGACGACAACGAGGCGTACGTGTTGCCAAGCGAGGCGCTGGCCCGCTGGCTTGACCAGGTGCAGACGCTGCAGAGCCAGTACGAGACTGCGCAGCTCAGTGAAAACGTGGCTCTCGCCTACGAAAGCGGCGTGGCCATTGCCTCCAAGCAGGGGCAGTTCCAGCTGGCCACGGAGTTGACCCAGCAGATGCAGACGCTGGGTTTCCTCACGTCGTCGCGGACGCATCAGTTCCTGATCCGCAACGTGGCACTGCAGCTGCGCGCTAGATCCACGCACACCAGCGTGGATGATCTGCGCGAAGTGCTGAAGGACGTGAGTGACGACAAGTGGGATCGCGAGATCATGAGCATCGTGGAGCGCGAGGAGCGGCCGCTGCAGCTCAAGACGGAGAAAGAGTTCTCGCTGTTCCACCAGAAGCTCATTGCGGGTGTTGAGGCCCAGCTAGACGCGTACGAGCGCTCGCTCGGAGCTGAAGACGCCAAGCAGCTCAAGCTCAAGAGGTCCACGCTGCCTTACAACGAGGCGCTGCGCGTGTACGCCGACAACGGCGTCAAGTTCCAGCGCATGCTGGAGCTCATGGTGTCCAGAGATCTGGCGGTGGACGTGGAGACGTACGAGGCGCTGCTGCTGGGCGCGCGCTGGAACGAGATCCCGGCCACGCTCAGCCAACTACTGGCCTCGCCCAAGCTGGTCCACGGGCTCACCGCCACGGCGTCTTCTACGGGCAGTGAGCACGTGCATAAGCTATGGGTGAACGCCATGAAGGCCGTCGTGTACTCGAGCACGGAGCGCTTCAGCTCGCTGTCGGCCGTCGTGTACAAGCGAGACGTAGAGCAGCTCCGGAAGGTCTTCGAGTTCGTGGACAAGCAGCTCTCCAGCGCCTTCCCCAAGTTCCAGTTCGCTACGCCGGATCAGTACGACCAAGTCTACAAGATGCGCGTCAAGGCGGCGGCGGCATGCGGCCTCATTAGCCCCGTGAAGCGGATTCTTGACGAGTACGTGACGCGCGCGCCTGCGCGTGCAGAAGGCGAGAAGCCCGTGTTGTCCAAGGAACCGTTCTTGGCGGCACTGGAAATCTTCTCGTGGTCTTTGATGGACGTTCTAATGCTCACGCGTGAAGACGCGTTGGCGCGCGCTGAGAGCCGCACGGTGGCCACGTCTCCGCACGTTTTGGAGCTGCGCCACATGTACGAGCGCGTCATGCGGAGGTTGACCAAGGCACAGGCGAGTATTGAAGAGGTTAAGAGTAAGATGGACGCGGAAGACGTCAAGCTGGACGAAGAGGAGCGTCGTGAGCTTTTGAGCCAGCAAGACATGGCCAACATGATCGTTGAAGAGGAGGCCAGGAGAGCCACGACGCTCGATCGGCGACTCGAAAACGCGCGCGTGATCAAGGCCAACCAAGTGCTGATCAAGGAGTGCCTGAGCCGTGGGGACATGACGGTGGACTACGTGATGAGCAAGTTCTTGGACGCGGGCTTCGACGTGGAGAACGACTTGGACGTGAGCGTGAAGCTCATGGCGGAGTACAGGAAGGCTGCCCAGCGCTTGGAGAAGCGGCTGACTCAGCGACAGAAGCACGTGAGTCCGCACATGATGCACCGCGTGTTTGGACTGGCCAATTCGGTCACCAAGACCGTAGAATCAGGAGGATTGCAGCTCGAAGACACGGAGAATCGCGACAAGCTGGCCAAGTTCTTTGAGCACGCAGTGTGCGCTGCCGTGCGGTTCTGGCGCGATGACGAGACGGACGCGCTCGTGCGCCAGCAGCAGCGGTTGCTGGGTACTCCGCAGTTGGCTCAGCGCGAGTACGACGTGCTGATCTTCCAGCGGGTGACGAACCTGGACGTGCGGGGCGCTCACTCGCTTTTGCAGGAAATGCACAATGCAGGCATGAAGCCGTCGCAGGAGGCCATCCATCGCATCGCACTGTGTCTGCTGCACCGGCGTAACCGTGGTTACTCGGGAGATAATAATGCGGACGAGGAGGAAGGCGACGGAGAGACCACCGAAGCTGGGGAGGAAATCGACGAGGAAGAGTCTGCAGCGGTTGCAGAAGAAGAGGAGCTGTCTGCGCTGCTGAATAAGTCCGATCGAGACGCGATTGAGAAGGAGCTGGACGAGTCCTTGACGCTGGACGGCGACGATAAGATCAACGCGGAAAGTTCGGCGGCGACTCGGAGTTTGCTGCTGGGCTCCGACGCCCCTGCGACGATTGAGGACCTCGTTGGCTTCCTGCAGGACTGGTACAACCTGTACGGCGTGGAACCTGTTGGCAAGACGGTCGTACCGATGCTCGCACAGTTGCTGGATGCTAACAACATCCCCGAGTTCTCGAGGCTGCTGCAGATTTTGGAGGCGATGGAGGGCGGGCTGACCCCGGCAACGCAGCTCTGGCTTGAGAAGCGGCTTGACCGGCTGGGAGGGAAGACGCTGGACGACTTCCGTCTGAAATAGTGCCGCGATCCTCGTAGCTTTTGGTGTGTTTGGAAGCGCATAGAGCGCCGCAATAGAACTCTCGAGACGCACACAACAAGAAATCGTACTTCTATCACACAAGGCAATTGTCACTTCGTTCTCGTAGCTGTTCGAGCTGAAGAAATTCTGCAGGTAAAGCCATTTACATTTCGATCTGGTCCAGCGACGCCGACAAGTACGTGCCCAGCGCTTCCACCTAGTAGCACATGACACTAAACCGTCAATTCCTGCCCCCAAACCAGCAGCTCTTTCAGCTTTATCATCACCTTGGCCTTCAGCAGTCCTGCTGGAGCGTCCTTGCTCGAGTACGCGCAGAGCAGGAAGCTCTTCCCCGCGATCGTCATGGCCAGGCGACCACGCTACGCCAAATCAAACGACAAGCAACAGAGCACCACGTCTTAGTCAATAAAGAGGTGGAAACACCAGGAAATATGGTAAGGCAGCGCTTACCTCCAGCTCCACGAGCATCGTGCGAAGGTCTCCAGTCGGATAGGCCTCTTTCCCGGCGTGTAGATACTCGCCCCAAGTGTGCGAGGCGATGGCGCCCACGACCTTGTGGTCCAGAGCCTCCCCGTCCCCCACGGAGCACACGAGAGCGCCCTCCAGCGTCATCAGCCTGCGGAAATTAGAGCATAAGAGTATGAGAGGGGGGAAGAGCTAGAGTCGCTTAACTTTTGCTGTAGAGGGCCGTGCGAGCTGCAATTTGCAGCGCTATCATTGCAAGATGAAGGAGTAAAACCAGGGTAAGGACGTACATGCAGGCAGTGACGTCGTCGCCCACGATCTGGCCCAGAACTTCCGGCAGCACTTTGGCACGCAGCATGTTTTACACACGATTCTTGAATGAACGTCGGACTTAAGCGAAGTTTTGAAACCAGATGGCTTTTGGCATAAGCCCTTCAAGAAGATGAAGCTTCTCGTTCAATAAATGACTTGTATTTATCGTTATTTATTCAAGCATAAAGCATTTCACAACAACCGTAGACAACAAAGGGACTGATCTAGCGTCACGTTCGACCTCCAAGTACGCTCTCCACCAGTTCCTCTTTAAACTTGCTCCAGTGAGTATCGCGTACGAATTGTTCCAACAAATTCGAGCTTCTCCTTCCTCCAGGTGGCCCACGAGAGCGCGATAATTGCTTCAAGTCAGTCTTGTACTTGCGCGTTCTGTCCTCCAGCGCAATGACTTGCAAGTTACATTGTAGCTGCGATCGGCTCGTCATCGACAGTCCTTGGGTGAGGTCAGCGGTCGACAAGAACAGCAACTCCGCTGTAGCGACGGACACTAAGGCAACTTTAGCACAAGCGATGCCCCGGATCCGCTGCTTTTCTTGTCTAGACTCTCGCGGTGGGACCCAAGACGATGAAATACAGAAGCATTCGCCCCGACGCAGCGACGATGCAACAGGTTCCGACGGCGAGGAGCCCTTCCCAGCGCCCATGCAGTTGATCATGACGCTCGCTCTCCTGACGTGACTGACTTTTGTTCGCGTTGTGGCAAGTCGGAGAAGCTCTCGCTGTTTGGAAGTCACGTAATTCTGGGGCAGAAAGCCGTGGAAAGCGTCATTTACCCTCAAGAAGCTGAGCGGATCCCCTGCAGTCTCGAGCTGAGTGAAAAATGCACGGGCACTTTGCGGCTCGGAGAGAGACCCACTAAGAGCGAACGATCCCGACATGTCTGGAGGCGAACGCAGACCACAAGGCGAGAATTGGCACAGTTCACCTTCTCGGACTACCAGCAACCCGTCCACAGATTGCCCTTCGCAGCAAACGACCTTCGAGCCGACGACTTTGATGAGCGTTGCCTACACAGCACAGCATTCATGTGAGATGGCAGAAGTATTTCTCTTGTAAATTTGCGCCTGAACGTACATGGTAAGCAAGATTACGGATGTCATCAGCCGAGATGCCGTGGAAAGCGGGAGTCATCGCCAGGAACCGCGCGGCGCGCTCTCGCTAAGAATTTGTCAGCATATCCATGGTTAGTTTGAAGGATTAGATGCGGTGTAGCGCAACCTACCTCAGCTTCGTGTTGTGCGCGGTCGATACGACTCCACTGCTGCCATGACAGAGCTCCTATGACGCACTTTGTTGATGCCACTGCAGAGTACATCCTACGGATAAAAATCACTATAAGTTTTCTTTGACAGAGTTGTAGGACACCACATTTTCTCACCTTGGAGTGTCTGTGAAGCTTCCTTGGTAGCCGAAAACCTCTCCATGCTCAAGTTCACAGAGCTCTAGCTGCGATTGCTTCCAGTCAGTACTCGCACGAGGCTGTATTGTACGCCATGGTGATTCCCATGTGTCTTCCTGCTCGAATCCGTCATCTTCTCCACGAGGCTTTAGCGTTTCGAGAGCTTGTCGCTGTCGCTCTGGGCTCTGCGGTGGCAACTGGAACATTCTCCCGGCTGTCTTCGAGATGGTCACACGGCCTTGCACAATGAAGTAGAGCGAGCGATCCCGTTGTTCGCCCTCTTCCAGGAAAATGGGCGTCGTTGATGGCAAACTACCTTGGGGGTTCAGCACCATATCACGGCACAGGAGTTTGCATACATCGGGATGCAGCGCGGCACAAGCTGAGAATCGCTTCATCATGAAGTCCACAAGGTATTGCAGGTCGCTCTCGCTTCGATCCGAGGGTGGAAGACGCGCGATTTCAATACAGCGTTGAAGTCTCCATGCCGTCAACGCGTCTTCCGCTTCCTCGTCAGCCTCTGGTTCGTCTGTCTCTTGCTGGTTACGATCTACAATGATGCTCAGCTCTTCTGGTGGTTCCTCCTCGTCGCTGTGTATTTGGCGTGGTCTTTTGTCCAGTGGACGCTTCATAAGCTGGTAAAGCGGGTCCGCAGTGTATACCGCTTTCTTCTCCGTCGGGGCTGAGCATTTCTCGGCGCCCACGAACCGTTGAATAAGCACGTAATCTTGTGCTGCTTTCTCGAAGTCACCGTTCTTACGATAGGCTGCTGCTCGCTGCCGATAGAAAACCACTGGCGTTGGTCCGATGCTTAATCCTAAGCTCTGTGTATTGTCACTGGACGGGTCTTTGCCCTTGCTGGCTGCAATGGCGTGTGAAAAGTACTTGATCGCCTGTGGTACTCGTTCAGCTCGCATGCACAAGTTGCCCATGTTGTAGTACGCGAACGCATGTTGCCCACCTGAGAGTTTCTGCACTTGTTTGTATGCCGTCAGCGCTGGGGCAAACTGTCCTGTTCGCTCCAAACACACAGCCAAGCGGAACTTGGCCTCCACTTCGCTCGGCCGTGCTGTAGATAATCGGGTATAGAACTTGATGGCTTGGTCGTATTCTCCGTTCGCGCGGGCTTGGAAGGCCCGCATACGAAGCTGCTCTGTTGTATTCATTGATGCTGTAGTAACAGCTCGAGTTCGCGATAATANCGTCGAATCGCTTCTTGGATCGCCACAGTAGCCGTTCTGGGCGTCAGACTCTCCATTTGCTCGTGCTGACGGATTTGACTCTTGATGCTTCGACTCGTGGCTGGCCGTTTGGGCAGTTTGGCATTTTCACTAGGAACTTCTCGTGCAGTGGACGGTCTTACCGGTTGAACAGGTCGATGCTGGCGGCGACTGTCAAGGGGCTGAGGTGTCGACGTCAAGAAGGCCCATTGCGAGGTTGCCGGGTAGGATAATTCATCGCGAAGTCGACGGTGAGAGTTAGCGGAAGTGGCACGAGCAGATCCCAACGAACTTCCATCCGGATAGGTTCGCGTTGCCGGGAGAATTCCTGACGAATCTGAGGCTAATGGAGGCCCGACCGCGTGCGTCATCGTCGCAAATGCTCTTGAACGCTGCTTCCTCACGCCGATTGTTTGTATTTTACGGAATTGACTTCCTATTCTCAGCTTGGCCCCCCTTTGGTCTCCCTTTTGGTCTTCAGCAGCGCAGAAACTACTTTCCAGTCAGTCGAGACAAGGAGATGAGATGGCTGCTGCCATCCCGACAGCAGTTGGTGAGCTCGACGACGACGAGCTGGAGAACGCAGTGTTTCACGAGAAGCAGGGGGTGAGTGGGGACGCGCCGTCGCCGACGATTTCGGGCTTGCTCTGCTGCCTACGGAACCGCTGTCTTCGTGGAGCTTGCGTGGTTTTCCCGTGTTTGGTCTTCTTGCTGGTGTTTTGGAGTCTTCCGGCGAGCACAAGCACGAGCACGAGACGCGTTTTCTTGATTTTGGCTGTCGTCCCGCCGGCCATGTTCGTTCTTCTCGCTCTGTTCACGGTGGTGCTGGCGTACTGCACGCAAGTGTCCATTGACTCGGCCAATGCTCGAGCAGCTCATCATTACTTGAATACGCGGAACCAGCAGAGTAAAATTGCCGTAACGACAGGCTTGAAGCAACAAAGCAGCAACTTTCCTGGCCGATTCGCTCTGTTTTTCCAAGCTGCACGGTCAGGAGATGCTCGAACGGCTCAGCTTTGCTTAGGGAATGAGCAGAACGTGGACGAAGTCGACCATCTCGGGCGTACGGCGCTCCATTGGGCAGCTCTATCTGGATCGGACGAGGTCTTGTCTCTGTTGCTGCGCAACGGCGCATCGATCGACCAACAAGACACGCTGGACGGGCTCACAGCTCTACATTATGCTGCCTTTTACGGCCACATCAAGAGCACTCGCCTTTTGGTCTGCGCGGGGGCTTCAATGACGACCATGGATACCCGCAAGATGAACCCGCTTCAGCTTACAGAAATGGCAAGCCTCAAGCTAGCGAGTGTCCAGCCCACGCACCAGATGATCATCAAGTATCTGCGTGGCGCAATGAAAGATGATGTCACTCCACCGCTCGAGCACATCGCTGGTCTTACTGTCTTGCGACTTATTGAACGCCAAGTGAACAACCTACCACAAGCTGAATAGCAGACATGAAGGAGTTCAAAGCGCTAAATCTCGCCATTTCTGTTGTCGAAGCGGGAGGACTGGCATTGAGCCTTTGTGTAGATGACCATTGCTGCTCGTGCAGAGTCTCCGTCGCGCAGGCGAAGGTCCACGTCGATTTTTACTTTGTATGGTGTATGACTTCAATGCAAGAGCAAACACAGTTTTCCCTTTCTAGTTTAAGTTTTTATTTAACAGGAAAATGCTGGGATTGCTACCTCCGCGTTGTGCGCCTGACTTGAACGTCAGTGGGTGCAAAGCGCCGAATCATTCAGGGGATGCAGATTTCCCCCAGAACAGAACGTTGCTGGGGGCTCCAACACCAGCAATAGCCCCCATGTGGAAGCATTTCACGATGTCCCGGTTGGCCATCTCGTGTCGAAATATCAGCGATCTCTGAGTAGCTTCTTGCTCGTGCGACCTGTTCGAGCCCCGATCGTCTCGAGTGTTCGCGCTTGCCGATTTCTCCTTGGGGGAATCCATTTCTGCAACCTTGGTCTCGCGTGTTAAGAGGAACTGTGCCGGCGACCTCCAAACTCAAAGTGATCGCACAATGACAAAAACGACTTCTCGTTATTTGCAGTCTGGGCCAAATGGGTACGCTATCGACTTGATTCTGGCTGGATACTTTCTTCACCCTGGAAACGGCACTTCTTCATACAAACAAACGATTGCGAAGAATCAACCAGCAAGAAGAATTAGGCGTCAATTCGGTTCCTAACCTGATCAGAAACTCTGCCTTCGCGGGCATACAAGGCGAGGAAGTACCAACAGCTTAGCAGCCCAGCATCGTTTCATAGAATTACAGATTTACCCGCACTCTGTGTTGGACGCGCAATGGCACACTTTCATCATCCGGCTCGACCATTGATGCGGGCCTGCCCTCCAAGATCAAGTGAACAAGTTGCGGATACCCGCTGAAATATGCCATCGACAACACTGTCCATCTGCTGCAATCTTGCAGGTCCACGTCCGCTCCGCTGTCCAGGAGGATGCGAAGGGACTCGAGGCAATTGTACATGGCCGCCATGATCAGCGCAGTCGAACCCGTCTTCGACTGCTTGTTGAGATCAGCTCCTCTGAAAACCAGCAGCTGGACTATGTTGTAGTGGTTCTTTTTGGCTGCGATGCACAGCGGCGTCGCGCCGTCATCGCTGGGCTCATCGGCCAATGCTCCTTCGTCAAGTAGGTCTCGAATAACTTCCAGATGCCCCTTTTCAGCCGCAATACGCAACGCTGTTGCTTGCCGTGGCCCTTTAGCGTTGATATCGGCGCCCCACTCAATCAATTTAGGGATAATGCAGTGGTGGCCGTAGACTGCTGCGCACAGGAGAGGGTTCCAATCGAGTTCATTGACCACGTTTACAGACGCCCCACTTTCAAGAAGCACCTCCACAAGCTCCAAAATTCCAATCTCGCAGGCAAATACCAAAGCCGTAGAGCCATTGCGCGTAGGAACATCAATTTGTGGGTCGTAGGCCAAGAGAAGTTTCACGATCGCCGTGAAGCCGTTCTTGGTTGCGAGATGTAGCGGGGTGTAGTCGTCATATCCTGGCATGTCGACATCTGCACCGGCCGCCAGCAGCAGCCCTGCAACAGCAAAATGGCCTCTGTCTGCTGCTAATTTCAATGCCGTCGAGCCGTTTGGCGTCCTCACGTTGACGTTTGCCCCGTGGCGGAGCAAAACTTCCACGATGTCGCCGTGCCCGGAGTTCGCTGCCACTATGAGAGGACTCCATCCGTCACCATTTACTGCCTCCGCGTCTTTACCACTCGCGAGGGCCTTCTCTGTATCGGCTGCAGTCCCATGAACCGCATGATGCAGATCCATTTTTGAGCTTCACGTGAGAGATCTTTCTTCTTTTTTGCAAGAACCTGATTTTTGAATTGTGCAGTAAAATAAGAGAGGACCCACTTCTGCCTTCATATATAATCAATATACTCCGGAGTATATATTAATACCTATACATACATGTATGACAAATGAAACATACAGCTCCGTAGCTTGGCTGAATGGGCCATCACAAGTTGTTGCGCCTTGCAGCGTGTTGAGGTGTTCATTCTTGCCAACCAGTACCCATAAATTCCCAGGTACCCATACCTGTGGACCACACCATGATGAAGTGCACAAACTTTTCCCGCCATTTTCGCTTGTCAACGATGACGGTGACACTCAAGCTGCCGGAGGTGACGCCCTGCGTTTTGTTCAAGCGGATTGTGCCGCATCTGAGGGCAAACGGGTGGGAAATCACTCGTGGACACGGACTGGAGGAAGGCGACCGCATTTATCGACCAGGCTGCAAGGCCATGCGAAGTCTGGCGGAACGCGATCAGCACTTTTTCCTGTGCTACGACGGGTACAAGACCAACCAAGCTCTGGTCGACTTCGTGTTCGACAATGGTAGGAATGTGATGTACAGAGATAAACATTGGTAATTAGTCGTATTTTTTACTCATTGAAAACTGCAGGGATACTGACCCCCGAACAGGTCTGGACGCCAAGCGAGATGTCGACAACTAACGACGTTGAAGAAAAGGCGTCTGCTCTGTCGAGCCAGCCCGACCCAGAAACTCAAATCAAGCCCAAGTCTCATCAAAAGAGAAAGCGGAAAACTGCGTCAACAACAACAAAAAAGAAAGCTGACGGGGACAATGAGCCACGTCAGGCAAAGCGGTCAAAGAAAAAAACTGTGCTTAAGCAGCAACGACATGCTGAAATTCCAGAGCAGCAGCGACCACCGATCGTGGATATGAGAGGTTTGGAGAGTGTTGCTACTGCTGCACCTGAAAACGTGAAGCTGGAGAGGCTTGGCAGCGCTGCTAGTGACAGCGGGCGACAGCTACTACAGGACGTGAAGTTACACATGTTGGATTTTGTAACGCTGGTGAATCGCTCATGGAGGGCTTGCAAGAACAGTTGCAGCCATGGAGACCAGATAGAAAGTTTGAAGCAGGAAATGACGGCGCTTGCAGCCGATATCCGGAACTCACGACAGGACCTCAATTTGGAGATAGAGGATGTGGTCGCGTGTTCCCAGTTATCCTTTGGGATTGAATCGCCACGTTTGGAGCTTCCGCTTTTTCAACTTAACGAAGATGGCGTCCTGGCATTGCTGAGAGATGCCAAGGTTTTCATGCAGCAGTTTGTGGTCGGCGTACGCCATAATCGCCGGTTGCTGAGCACGAATTCGAGCGCTCTATCGGACACAGATCGCACCACGGAATGTGACAGTACCACGAGGGAAATTGCATTGCTTTGTGACGATCTGCATGACGGGGTTAACGAGATGGTTGCCGTCTTCGAGCAACAACCGAGCATCGAGATTCGTCAGGCAGAAGACTTGGTAAGTTCGTTCTGGGGTTCATGTGTAAGTTGCTTCTTGCTGACCTGTACGCGACTGTGTGGCGACCATTTTCTTTGTTTTCCTCTCTTGTTGAATCCAGGACAGCGAGAACACGGACACCGACGAAGAGCTGTGAACTGCAGGTATATTCCTGCTTTCGGAAATATGCCGATAGCAAGCTTAGTGGAATCTTGCTGTGGAGCATGGCCCTCAAATTGTGATGTCCATGCTGCATCGGCATCATAATTTGACTTATATAATATATATTATACATACACGAGGAGCCCCATCATTTCACGTGAGGACTTCCTCTTCAATACCATTGTGTTCTCCACTCGGACGTCCTCTTCAATACCAATATGGTACCAATATGGTACAATTGTGTTCTCCACTCGGATTGGCTGAAAACCAGCTTTGCAACGTCAGACGAATGGGCTCTGCTAGTGTCGAGGAGCTCCCCCTGCTCACGGCCGCACGCGTCGTCACTCGGTTCTGCTTGCCCGACGGTGAACTCCCCCACATTGCACGACTGCTAGACGCATTTCTGGACACTTTCTCATCCAAATGGACACTCGCTCGCAGCTACAAGCGGACGGAGAGTCTGCGTCTGCTCCAGTACATCGCAGCCCGTGCACCAACAAACACTTTGGATCCGTTCTACCGTCGCTGGATGCTCAATGCAACGTCGTGGTTCGTTGCAATTCGAGGAGATCTACCGGCACTTCGCTGGTTGATGGAGGGTTATCTGCCCGACGAACGAGCGAGTGCGGCGGTGTACGCCGCTGCTGCCAATGATCACGTGGAAATTCTCGACTGGCTGTACAATTCCCATCGAGATCGGATCTACTGGAACTGCATCGAGATGTGCGGAGCTCTGGACTACGACCACAACGACGCTATAGAGTGGCTTCGCGTGCATTCGCCTCCTCGTCCCGAGTGCTTGAAACTCGTAATGAGGTCGGCTGCCAAGACGGGGAACTTGACTGCCGTACGGTGGCTGTACAACGAGTGCCACGCACCTACGGAAGATGCGTTGGTTCATGCGCAAAAGGACGGACAGTGGGAAACTGCGCGGTGGATACTCGTGAATTGCGAGCTGACCGTGCGTCGAATCAAGTGGGACGGAGCTGCGGCCCAAGGAGCGCTGTCCTTCTTGCAGTATGCGTATGCACGAGGTCTAGGCGACCCAAGACCGTCTACGCTTGTAGCAGCAGCTTCGAACGGACACCTGGAGGTTGTAAAGTGGCTTTCTAGTGAGGTGGGAGTGCAGTTGGCGGCTGGAGCCTTGAGGCGAGCAGCGGAAAACGGGCATATGGGTGTCGTTCAGTGGCTTCACGATTCAGGATGTGAACAAGGGGATGCCTGGACGATGGACAGTGCTGCTAAGAACGGTCATCTTGAAGTCGTAAAGTGGCTTCACGAATACCGAGACGACGGATGCACCACGAAAGCAATGTCGTGGGCAGCTGGCCACGGTCATCTGGACGTGGTCCAGTGGCTGCACGAGCACCGACCTGAAGGATGCACACAACTTGCGATGGACCTGGCGTCGACGAATGGGCATTTAGAAATCGTACGATGGCTGCATGAACATCGAAGTGAAGGCTGTTCGTCAGATGCTATGAATGGAGCTGCCCGTGAAGGCCACCTCGCAGTAGTCCAATGGCTGCATGAGCATCGGACCGAGGGCTGTACGACGTCTGCAATGGACGCTGCTGCTAGTGGCGGTCACCTTGAAGTCTTGAAATGGCTTCACTTAAACGAGAACGAAGGATGCACGGCTTTAGCGATGGACTGGGCTGCAAGCAATGGCCACCTGGATGTGCTACAGTGGCTCCATTCCAACGTGCGTTCTGGATCAACAGAGGAGGCGATGACTTGTGCTGCTGTCAAAGGCCACTTGGCTGTTGTGAAGTGGCTCCACGCGACCTGCGATGAAGGCTGCGCACCGAATACACTAGCGAGGGTGACCGCTACCGGCAATATGCCGCTAGTGATATGGCTGCTTGAGAACCGTGGCGAGATCGATACGCATCTTGCTATGAAAGAAGCGATCTTGCGAGCTCGCTTTGAAACTGTGCTGTATCTGCACTCGAACGGTGTTCAAGTTTCCAAATTTTCAGCTGGCACGATTTTCCATCGTCCTAGCTGGGAACTGGCCCAGTGGCTGACCAAGAACCATGCTGAACTCGTTGCAGGCTGTGCCTTTGAAGTTCCGACCTGGGACTACCGGTTTAATGACTGGTGTCGACAGTCCTTGATGCGGCGTACAAGCCGCGACG
>JAABLL010000151.1:0-21225 GCA_012295475.1 Phytophthora gonapodyides | reverse complement strand
TGTCCGTCGCACGAGATCCCGGCGCCGTGGAGCCAGCTGGACCAACAGGAGTTGCAGTCACGTCTCAGCGAGGGCTCAGTACAAGCTGGAGAGGCGGGCAAGCCCTGTGACGAGCAGACTGGGGAGAGCACGCTGTCCAAGGTGGAGCGCAAGAACGCCGTGGCTGGAGAAAGTTTCAACGAGTGGGAAGAAGTCCCGAACGCCAATGTGTGGGCGACTCAAGGTGAAGACGAGGAGATGATGGCGTACATTAACCTGCTCGAGAACCCTGAGAGATACACGGGATACAGCGGCGTCCAAGCCGAGCGCATCTGGAAGGCCATCTACGAGGAGAACTGCTTCACGCCGTCTGAAGAGAGCGAGCTGGACGGCATGTGCCTTGAAGAGCGGGTGTACTACCGCCTTATCAGCGGCCTGCAGTCTTCGATCAACACGCACATCGCGCTGACGTACAAGTTCGGCAGCAAGTGGGGAGTGAACCCCTCGCTGTTCGTCGAGCGAGTTGGCAAGCACCGCGAACGGCTGCAGAATCTGTACTTTGCCTACCTGTTCGTCATGCGTGCAGTGAGCAAGTACCGTCACGAACTGCTCGCGTACGACTACAACACGGGCAACGCCGCTGAAGATCTCCGCGTCAAGGAGATTCTTCGCCAGCTTCTGCTGGAGGGATCAGATGACGCCAGAGCATCGGGTGTGTCCTGCCCAGCGTATGCGGAATGCTCGTCCGTGCTGTCAGGCTTCGACGAGAGCAGACTCTTCCGCGTCCAGGCTGATGGGCTGTCGATCGATCAACTGTCCCAAGCCAAGCAGGAGAAGGAGCAGCTTGAAGTGCAGTTCCGCCAGAAGTTCCAGAACGTGAGCCGGATCATGGACTGCGTCACGTGCGAGAAGTGCCGCCTCTGGGGCAAGCTTCAGACGATGGGGCTGGGAACAGCGATCAAAATCCTACTTGCCGAGGACGTGGCCAAGATCCCCAAGCTTCACCGCAACGAGCTCATCGCGCTCATCAACGTGGCCAACAACCTTTCGCGCAGTGTGGACGGCGTCAAAATGATGCGCGAGTTGGAGTTCGTCCAAGCCGTCAGGCAGTTTGGCTTCATCTGCGGAGCTGCTGTGCTGGTCGTGCTGCTTCTCATTGGCATTTCCCGCCGGCGCAAGAGCATCCGAGCCCGCATGCACAAGAAACAAGAGTAAGTGCTGTATCCTTTTGCAGATAGAGAAGCTTGTGAAGGACACTGTACACCGCAGGTACGTGATAGTACATCTTGAAATACAGTTGATATTGATTTGGCGCTCTGGTGCCAACGCCGCAGAATACTACCGAGTTACGCCACCTCTTGCTGGCAAGAAACGTCTCTGGGAACATCCCTGACCTCCTTGCTGCTGTCGTGTCCTCGGCATTGCATATAATAGGGCATGACCAGATGCTTGACGAAGTTCTTGACCTCACACGTGCGCAGATCTTCGTCCAGCACATCCTTGTCATAGCCAATCTGCCACGCGAGGTCCTGGCGCGACGGATCGGCTGCGAGCTGCTCCAGCAACTCCACAAAGCGGTCAGACTCGCCCACATCGGCGAAAAAGCCCAGCTGCGTGTTCATCTCGCGGCGGCAGTGCAGCAGCCGCGCCATCTCGTGCAGGTCGTACTCCGGGTGATACTGCAGGCCCCAGAACTCGCCCTTGAGGTATCGAAGACACACGCTTTGCACCGTGGTGAACGCGTTCGTCGCGAGCTGCAGACCGCCCGGTTGGATCACTCGGACCTCGTCCTTGTGGCTGCTGAAGGCGTCAAAGACCGACGGTTTGCCCGCGTACATGGGGTGCGCTCGGCCGGCCGCGTTCAGGCGGATCTTGCGGGCCACGCCCAGCTCCTTGCCTCGCCTGTTCTTCTGTACGACGCCACCCGCTGTAGCCACCGCCAATTGCAAGCCAAAACAGCTTCCGAACTGCGGCACGCCGTGAGCAAAGCTCCGTCGGGCCAGCTCCACCATCTGCACTACCGATGGGTCTTCACGCTCGTGTACGGCCAAGGACGACCCGGACCAGCCAACGCCATGGTACTGTCACAGTCAACCCCACACCGTCAATTGACTGCACCATCCAACCTCAATTGCAACAGCTTCACGTACCTTGGACAGGTCTGGCGCGACGAAGCCTGGGTCCGCCGGGTACACAAGGTCGTACGTTGCCGAGTGGCCGACGCTGCGCTGCGTGGCCTTGACGAGCATGTCGGCGTACAACTGGCCGGCGGTAGTGGCGCCGCCTGCCGTGAGCACATCGCGGCCCGTCTTGACGTAGCCGTCGACCACCAGGTAGCGGATCTCCTGGCCGTCGTCCTGCGTCGAGGGCGTGTGCAGGCGCTGGCGCCGCAGCAGCCATGCAGTCGAGCGTCTCAGCGGCAAGCGAGAGGCGAGCATCTTGTTGGCGACTGGAGCGCACGATCGGTGGAGCGGGAGAACGCTGCACATCTTGGGCAGCGATGACAGGTGGCGACGCGGCCGGCAAGGACCGAATCTGCGAGGGGATGCGGAAAAGGTTAGGTTGAACCTGCTGACGCACTCGACGCATCGAATCAGCGAATCAAAACGCGTCCGGTGGCGCTAGCCAGATGTTTCGTCCGGACATTGATGTTGCCCATCACTTCGCCTTTCGACATCCAACCCGACAATGCTCCGCCACGCCACCGCCCAGGTAGAGCCAACTCGCTGCGCTGCGACGAGTGGTTTGATGCTGTGGACTGACTGCGTTGTAGCTCGCTGCTTCCTCCCGCCAGGCCGCGAGGATCTCGTCCCAGCGCGGCTTCGCTGCCTCCGCGTACGTCGCTTCGAAGTTGCAAGATCTTTTGCTTGTGCTCATGGATGCTGCTGTTTGTTTGCTACTTCGTCAGACTCAAGGTGGACAACCCGTACACGGGCGAGACCTTCTGCGAAGTAGCCTACGACTCCAAGGCTGAGGCGCACGCCAAGCTCGACGCCGCCGTGAAGGCGCAACTTGACTGGAAGAAGGTACCGCTCAGCGAGCGCCAGGCGCTGTGCGCTAAGTGGATCAGCGCTCTGTCGAGCAACGCCGAGTCCATCGCGCACGAAATCTCGGGCATGATGGGCAAGCCTGTGCAGCAGGCGCGCAACGAGGTCAACGGCACCATCGACCGTGCCAAGTAAGCGAAGCTCTCTTCCCCAGTTTATTCGAGTTCGTATGCTGACAAAGTGTGCTTTGATCCGTCGTAGGGCTCTCATCTACCTGTCGAACGAAGCGCTGCGCACAGACTCGTTCCCCGAAGAGAATGGACTGTTCCGTCAGATCACGCACGATCCGGTTGGCGTCGTCTACGTGATCGTAAGTGTCTTGACAACATCGAGCATTGCGATGTCGCCTGTCGAGTCTAATGAGTTGATGCACGGTATGTTTTACAGGCGCCATGGAACTACCCGCTCATGACTGCGGTCAACTCGATCATCCCGGCGGTTCTGGCCGGCAACTCGGTGCTGCTCAAGCACTCGCCCCGCACCCCTCTGTGCGGTGAGCACTACCAGAAGACCTTCGAACAAGCTGGCTTCCCGAAAAACGTGCTCCAGTCCTCGTTTGTTGAGCATGACACGGCGGCGGAGATCATTCAGCGCCCCGAGACCGCATTCGTGTCGTTCACGGGATCTGTACGAGGGTGCGTTTTGGACGAGCTCGTTTCGTTAGCGTATCTTCATGTCCTTTGTACTTACAATTGCTCTTTGATGCTCGATGCAGTGGTCGTCAAGTCCAGCAGGTGGCGTCCCAGCGCTCGATTGACGTAACGCTCGAGCTGGGCGGAAATGTGAGTGCAGAATTGACGATTGCTGTGGCTGCGTGACTTGTGCTAACCTGACTGGGAACATTACCATGTATGCAGGACGCTGGATACGTGACAGCCGATGCGGATGCTGAAGCTGCAGCCGAGGGCCTGGTGGATGGCGTCTGCTACAACGCAGGCCAGTCCTGCTGTGGCGTGGAGCGGATCTACGTCCATGAGTCCAAGTACGACCAGTTCCTGGAGAAGGCTAAGAGCTTGTTCGAGGCGTACCACCTTGGGGACCCTACGGACGCTAAGACCTCGATGGGGCCGATGGCACTTCCGACTGCTCCGGGGATGCTCGACGCCCACGTGAAGGATGCTGTGGCCAAGGGAGCACTCCAGCTGACGGGCAGCGGGATTGTTACCGACTCTGCTGGAAAGGGCCGTTTCTACTCTCCTACGCTGCTTGNCAACTGCAGTGGCTCGATGGACATCATGACGGAGGAGTCTTTCGGCCCCATTGTTGGTGTCGAGCGCGTGTCCTCGGATGCTGAAGCCATCCAGAAAATCAACGACAGCAAGTACGGACTGACGGCGTCCGTGTTCTCGTCGGACCGTGAGCACGCGATGGCTTTGGGCGCGCAGATCAGTGCTGGCACTGTTTACATGAACCGATGCGACGTGCTGGACCCCTACCTTCCTTGGACTGGCACGCGCGACTCCGGCAAGGGCGTCAGCCTCTCCAAGCACGGATTCGGTGGTGTGACGAAGCTCAAATCGGTGAGTCATTACTCGTGTTTGCTGCTGTTGCTCTGTTTCCATGCTAACGAACTGCTTTGCCTGTTTCCTTTGTTCTTTTTGTAGTGGAACTTCCGCGTTTAGAGGCCAAAAGCTGCCCGTGGATTATGGGTAAGAGCTACGTTTTAGGTATGACCAAAGTTGGTCAGGTCGATAAAGCGCGAAATCAATCAACCGGCATCAGCGTTTTTGCTGTGAACGGGATGTGCTCTTCATTCGTCACCGTACGTGAAGATGCAACATCTTCTCAGTACTCAACACTACCAGTACTACTAATAGTACCAGCTTCGCAGTCGATGCACCGTTCGATCACCACTAACCCAGCAATACCGCTTAGTGAATACTTCGAAGTATTGAAGTAGAAAAGCAAGCAGCTAAAAGCAGTATCGACGTGGCCAGAGTGTGCGATGACACACTTCGAAGCACTTAATACATGTAGTTCCAATGAGCAGCTGAAGATCTGAAGCGTTTGGCCGGACCCCGGGATCCCAGCTTGCCGCGCCAGCTCTCAACACTACTGGTAACATTTGTATTGAACAAGCTCAACGAACGTGACCGCAACACGACGTTGCACAAGATTGAAGCGGATTCGCATTCTTCGGCGTCCACGCATTGGATGTCTGGGCAATCGGTTCATCGACACCTGGCCAGTTTCTTTTGTGGCGCCAAACGCTCAGATTCTGACCCCACAATTTGAGCTGTCTATCGCGAAATGTAAACGCACACCGCTGTTGCTACATGCAGCTCGAAGTGGTGAAGCTTCACGCTAATTCTCCTCCTAATGCAAATAAAGTTGTACGCTCAGCGCAATTCCTTCGACTCACAGCGAGGCTTTGAACGTATCCGAAACGCGGACTACTTGTTTCCGTGTTAGAACTTGGTTTTCTACTGTTCTTGTCAACATGAACGCGGTGCTCGAAGCAACTTACACCTCGCTGGGGCCTCCGAAAGGGTCCACTTGGCCCTCGCTCGTCACGTAGGCCGACGTAATACCGCCGTCCACCACGAAGGACGTGCCAGTGATGTACGACGCGTCGTCACTGGCGAGGAAGAGCGCAGCCTTGGCCATCTCGGCTGCCTCTCCGAAGCGACCCATGGGCACGTGCACCAGTCGGCGCTGCTTCTTCTCCTCCGAGTCGAGGAACTTCTGCAGCAGCTCCGTGTTGAGCGGACCGGGGCACAGCGCGTTCACGCGGATGTTCTCGCGCGCGTGGATGGTGGCCAACTCGCGGGACATGGCAATGACCGCGCCCTTGCTAGACGTGTAGGCCAGCTGCGGCGTGGCGGCGCCCAGGATACCCACGAACGAGGCCGTGTTGATGATGGAGCCGCCGCCGGCGCGGCGCATGGCCGGGATGCCGTACTTGCAGCCGAGGAAGACGCCCTTGACGTTGATGTCCATGGTGAGGTCCCACACGTCCTCCTGCGTGTTGATGGCGTCGTCGTCGGCGCCGTGCATGATGCCGGCGTTGTTGAAGAGCACGTGGAGCGCGCCGAACTCCTTCTCGGCCACGCTCACCATGTTCTCGACGTCGATAGCCTTGGACACGTCAGCCTGCACAGCCACGGCCACCGTGTCGTTCTTGCCGAGCTTCTTGAGCTCTTCGTGCACCAGCTGCACCGTCTCGGCGGCCGCGTCGGCGTTCACGTCGGCACAAACGACGCCCTTGGCGCCCTGCTTGGCGAACAGGATGGCGGACTTGCGGCCGATGCCGCCGGCGGCGCCCGTGATCACAGCCACCTGGCCGGCTAGTCGACTGCCGATGACGCTCATGGGGGATGGATGAAAAGGGGGAGGGGAGGTCTTGTCTTGGCTGCAGCGACGCACTTGTAAGAGTGAGCTGGCATGCAGCCTTTCGGGTGATTGGATTCGGTTGGCGTGGTACACACGAGCACGGTGGCTCGCAGATGCTCACGCGCGCGTGATGCTTGGATGCTCGGCTGTCCAGAGCGAGGTGTCCATGGCCAGACGAGGGCTTGCGGGCTGCTTGCTCGCGCGGAGACCAGGCGCAGTCGGATGGGAGGCACCGGCCCGCCCAGCACGTGGCGGGCGTCAGCTTGCCGGGTGTGTGCTGTCGCTGCGTGTCATGCAGCAAATGCTGCGTCCAAGGCGCGTGCCAATGGTATCCAGTGCCACCCCGTAGATCCTTTGAGTTTGTGCACCGCAGGATATGCTAAAACGCATGGTCAAGGCAACTTCAACTTCGCCGTGCCCAAAATAAGCAAGATTGGTGTAAAGGCTCCCTTTGCGTTGGGAACTGATTGTCTTGGGATCTTCAAATTGTTGGTCATTGGTATGCCAAGCACCATGGCGATGCGCTCCTTCTCAGTTTCTCGTCGACACATTTCATACCATGGCGATGCTCTTTCAGTTTCTCGTCGACACATTCCATGCCGGTGCGGCACTGAGGGATGCGAGGCGTGGGCGACTGGTGCATCCAACTTTCTTTCTTCAGCATCGTGTTGGTACAGTACATGTACAACATTGCGTGATCGATGCTGCGAAGTACAGTGCTTGGGAGAACAAAAGGATCTTGCCGTAGCTTTTGACGCTCGGTTTCGCTAGAACGTCAATGGATTGGCAACTTCAGAATTCCACATTTACGATCACCCGACGATTCCGCAACTGTATGAGCCTTGGGTCGACACGTTAACCCCTAACTAGCACTGCTGATACATGTATGTACCGAACGCAGAAACGATTGTTTTCAAGTTCAGGTTTGATCTTCCAAGCGCAAGTTTTCGCCAAAAGTCTCAGGAACAAACGTCGCAGAGCCACTTTGGGTCGAGGAAACACTCCAAATTGCTGCACTCAGAGATCGCTGCCTTCCTTTACCTTCCGGTAGTCGCGCACTCAGCAACATGAACAGCAAAGATTGGGATGACGACGAGCTTCCAAGATTGTGAGGGGTCAGCAACGGTGAGCCTTGGTCACCGAATGCCAGCCCACCGCAGGACAAACCCGGTGATGGCAGTGCCCCGGCAGCCATGACTGCATGGTCGTCGACAGCTCAGCGCGCCTGACGCCGCAGACGTGCCGCAGCAACATGCACCGGACCGCAACCACACCGGTCTCCGCCACCGTCTCCACATTTCCGTCACCGATCGAGGATGGGCAACTTGCGCATACCGAAATGGTGTGGTGCACTTCAATAATCAGATCCAGATCACCGACACATCCTTCACTCGCAAACTGCCACGCCGCGCGCGAAGTGACAAGAACCACAGCCTCCGCCATGCTGACTCGCTTTGCCCGGCGCCTGCGCCTCCAACCGACGGCTTCTTCTCGCGCGCTGAGCTCGACCGCTGCCTCTTCGTCCCCGTTGAAGGTGCTGATCATCGACGGCTACTCGCCCGAGGGCCGCGCCGACCTTGAAGCTGGAGGTGCCAGCACCGCCGGCAAGCTGTACATCGACCTGCTCAACAAGTCAGCACCTGTTGGGGTGGAGATCGCGTCGGACGTGGTATACCCTGCTGACAGCGACTTCCAGACGCCCGAGCTGTCCAAGGTGAGCGGGAGAAAGATACTGAGCTTCCGATGACGTTTTCATCGCAATTGCCCAGAAGATCTGACGGGTGTTCGAACTTGTATGGCAGTACCATGCCGTGGCGTGGACGGGCTGCTCGCTGACGATCCACGACGCTGCAGACGTTCGTGTCACCAAGCAGATCGACTTCTCCAAGAAGGTCTTCGAGGAAGGTGAGAAGCAGTAGTTGGGAAGAAACTGTGAGGAACGGGATCTTAACACGGCTCGACTTGCTGTCATTGCTCAGGTATTCCGCAGTATGGTAGCTGCTGGGCGGCGCAGATTGCGGTGGCTGCGGCAGGTGGCTACTGCGGGCCCAACCCACGCGGCCGCGAGATGGGCATTGCGCGCAAGATCGAGCTGTCTCCGGAGGGCCGCGCTCACCCGATGTTCGAGGGCAAGCCGTCTGTCTTCGATGCCTTTACGAGCCACAACGACGAGGTGACCCACATGCCCCCTGGAGGCCTCTCCCTGGGAGGAAACGACTTCACTCCGGTGCAGGCGGTAGCTGTGCGTCACAAGAAAGGAGACTTCTGGGCTGTGCAGTATCACCCCGAGTACGACTTGCACGAGCTTGCGAGGCTCACGTACTGCCGCCGAGCAAAACTCGTTGGCCTGGGGTTCTTTGCTGACATGAAGAGCGCCGACCAGTACGTGGACGACCTCGAGAACTTGCACATTGACCCGTCGCGTTACGATATCGCGTGGCGTCTTGGACTGGACGCCGACGTCATGGACGAGAACATCCGTCACTGTGAGACGCGCAACTTCATCAAGTATCTAGCGCTACCTTACAAGTCGGCCATGGAGGGCAAGTAGCCACACAGTCTTCTCCAGGCGTTCAACGGCATTGAAGCGATCAGCACAAGACCTTCTCGAATGAATGCACTACGTGGATGACGTGGCTAGTCGAAAACTAAACGACAATCTAACTAGCCACGGAACATCGAGCACAATGTCAACGTGTTGCGCAGGCGTCAAAGAGCCCGCCTGGTTCCGCTATCTACAACATGCGCTTACTGCTTGCCGCCTTTCTTCTTGGCGGCCTTCTGCATCTTGACGGCCTGCACGTTCACCTTGACGTCGCGGGTGAAGGGCAGGTACGTGACGCCGCCCATGAAGGGCACCAGCACCTCCGGGACCTTGACTCCGTTCTCGTCCTGGTAGTTCTCTAGGATGCAGCACACCGTGCGCGTGGAAGCGCAGAGCGTCGAGTTCAGCATGTGCACGTACTTCTTCTCACGCTGGTTCTCCTTCTTGACGCCACAACGGATCTCCATGGCACGCGCCTGGAAGTCCGTGCAGTTGGAGGCCGACACGAGCTCGCGGTACTCCTTGTAGGCAGGGAACCACGCCTCCAGGTCGTACTTCTTGACGGCGGCGTTGTTGAGCTCGCCAGAGACGATGTTCACCACGCGGTAGGGCAGGTTCAGCGACTGGTAGAACTCCTCAGCGTGACGCAGCATCTCCTCGTGCATGGCCTGGGAGCTCTCCGGGTCCGTGATGCAGAACTGCTCCATCTTGTCGAACTGGTGCACACGGAAGATGCCCCACGTGTCCTTACCGTGCGAGCCAGCCTCCTTGCGGAAGCAGGTGGAGAAGCCGCCGTAGCGCAGCGGCAGCGAACTCTCCGTGATCCACTCGCCCCGGTGGTAGCCACAGATGGGCTGCTCGGACGTGGCAATGAGGTACTTCTCGTCCTCGCCGATGACCTTGTACAGCTGCTCGTCGAAGTCGTCGAGCTGGGCGACGGCGGCCATGCCCTCCTTGTTCATGAAGTAGGGCGGCTTGAGCATCTTGTACTGGGCCTTCATGAGGAAGGTCGTGGCGTAGGCCATAAGCGCCTGCTCCAGCAGGAAGCCGTAGCCCGTGAGGAAGTAGGCGCGGTGGCCGGCCACCTGCACGCCACGCTCGGGCTCGTAGCCGTCGATGCGGTGCAGCACCTCGTGGTGGAAGTGCAGGCCTTCCTGCTGGATGGGGGTGCCCCACTTCTTGACTACCTCGTTCTCGTCCTCGTTGCTCGAGATGGGCACAGTGGGGTCCACCACGTTGCCGATCTTGGGCAGCTCCTTGTCCACCAGCAGCTTGAGCTCGTCGGCCTCCTTCTTCATGCCGGGCAGCTCGGCGGCCAGCGCCTTGCGCTCGTCGCTCAGGGCCTTGAAGTCCTGCTTGGCCTTGCTGAGCTTCTTGATCTCCTGCTGCAGCGCGTTCATCTTCATGCTGATGGTCTCCACCTCGCCCTGCTTCTTGCGCCAGTCCTCGTCCAGCTGGATCACCTTGTTCACGATGTCCACGTCCAGGAAGCGCTTCTTCTGGTCGGCGCGCACGGCGTCCGGGTCGCCGCCGCGCTCGGGACGCAGGCGATTGATGTCGATCGGCATCTTGGAGGGGTCTACTGCTTGGCTCGGGGTAGCTTTTCCGCTAATGAAGGCGGGGAGCGGGAGCCATCGAAGGGAAGATTTGCTGCAGCCACCGGACGGATTCAGTCGGAGGCATCAAGTGTGGGCTCGGTGGCGGAGCTGCTTCTCAGCCAATCACAGGGGACCAAAGTGACGTGGTTGGAACCGAGAGTGATTGTCGCATTCGTAAAAAAACGTTTAGCGGAAATGACGGGGTTTTGAATTTACTGACGTACTTGGGCTGTTGCCGCCTCAGAGCAAAGTTCCCCGCTGGTGATGGCGCTCCTGCGTGGCGGCGAAGCGGTCCACGACCGTGTTGGCGTTGGTGGCGCCCTTGGTGAGCGTGGCCAGGTACGAGACCAGCAGCGCGTCGTTGTACTCCTGCGTGAACGCCGCGTCGAAGTGCTCCGACTGCATGGCCGGCAATTGATTGCAGATGCTCGAGATGTGGCGCAGCAAGTTGTGGTCCAGCGGCGCCTCGCCGTTCTTCATCGCCTGCAGGAAGCGCAGCAGCACGTCCACCTGCCGGTCCAGCATCTTCATGGCGTCGCGAACGTTGCCCAGATACGGGTGCACTGCAGACGGTGACACAAGAGCGGAACAAAACGTCAATCGACAACTCGCACAACAGCACGCTCTGCGCCAGTAAAGCAGCTGCAGCAATCGACACTCAACGACGTACGTGAAGACTTGCTGGAGTCGCCCATGGGCGCGATCTTGGAGATGTGGTCGATGGCGATGCCCTCGGTCTCCGACGTCTCGATCTTGAACGGCGCCTTGACGAAGATCATCTTGGGCACGCCGTTGAGCATGTGCAGCTCCGACTCGAACAGCGAGATCGGCAGCTTCTTCTTGGTGCTAGGGCCCTTGGCCTCCGGGTCCAGGATCATGAACAGCGGGCTCTCGTTGAACTCCATGACCTGCAGTGCAACGATCCATCGGTCAGCTAACTCCTTACCGTCGTCTATTAAGTTCCCAATGAAGCGCTTACCACGCGGTGCACAGCCAGATCGCTGGGAAGAGCCTTAGCGCCGACCGTGTACCACCCGAGCAACTCGAAGCCCGGGAACACCTGCGAGACTGCATCATTAACAAGAACTCATCATAGGTTAGCGTACGATCCCAGCGAAGTTTAATGCTGCGCCCACTACTGACACTGTTGGATGCGCGAGGTGAGGAACTCCTTGTCAATCTGGATCTCTCGGTTGTCATTGACGTCGTACTTCATCTCGAACGAGTCGTAGACGTCCACGTCCAGGCCCTTCTGGATGCCGAAGAGCGCGCCGATGACCTGCGGCGCCTCCGTGCGGCTCAGCTGCGAGTTGCACTGCTGCCGCGTCTGGTGGTCGGTGATGTTCACGATCACGAGCGGGTGGATCTGGATCTGCCGCTCGCCGCCTCCATCGCCGCTGTCCTCGCGCTGCACTAGCATCTCCTCGTCTTTCTCCTCGGCGCTCGTCATCTCCGTGTCCTGCATCTGCTTCTCTTTGACGTCGGGCGATCCTTTTCGTGGTGTGGTGCACACTGCAAGCCAATCCGTGGCAAATACAAACTGTACGGCTGCATCCGGTGACATTAGCTGATCCGAATACTCGCCCCGTCTTCCCCCCACTTGGTGTACCGATTGTGTATGCGGGGTTGTCGGCGTGACGTTCGGCGCTGACTATTCCGGTAACGCTCGTGCTTGTTGAACAGCCCCAGCGCCGCGCTGAACCGCACTCCCCCCTCGATCGGCGGCACTCCGGACCCCGCACTCGCAGCAGGAGAGTCGTTGCTGAGAGAGCCAAGCTTGCAGCATGAGCGACCAGGTGTCGGACGACCTGCTCTGGTCCTTGGACGTAAGCACCTCATGAAGTTGCATGGCAAGACAAGCCGATACTTAACCGTTATTGTGATCTATTTTATCATGCTTAGAACCTGATCAAGGAGGATGCGGGCGTGGACATGGAGGGCGACGCGGACCTCGTGCGCGCCAGCTTCTACACGCAGGACAATCTGCTGGGCTGCTCCATGATCGGCAGTGACCTGGTCTTCGGCCGTCGTGAGTCCGTCAAGCTCTCACCAGACGACGACGATCTCATGGCGCATGGCTTCGGCCGCCCGACAGGTATTATGGGCCACGGCATCGACGAGGACGAGCTGGACGACGGAGAGATCATCGGCCCTATTGAGGAGCGCATCCCGGCCACGCTCAGCACCACGCAACCCAGCAGCAGCAGTAGCTATGCCAGGCAGTCCTCGAGTCAGCGCAGCTTCAGCGAAGACACGGACAGGTCCTTCTCGTTCGCATCCGAGGAAGAACTCAGCATTGAGAGCATCTCCGCACCCTCGCCGCATCGGAAGCCATCAACGAGGCGTCTGAGCGACGGAGATCGGGGTACCTACGAGCAGCGCATCGAGGCGTCGCTAGCTGGGTACATTACCAAGTCCCTGAACATCGAGTCGCGGTTTGCCGCCGAGCAGCAAACGGACCGACCTTTTACCATGACCGATCTGGCTCATTTCGACCCACAGTTTGGGCGTGAAATCTACCTCGAACGACTAGGGCAGAGTCTGCAGGACAGAGGGGGCGGAGGCAAGTCACTGGCTTCGTATCGTCGATCGACGATGCAGCGCATGTCCACGCCAGCCGATATTATCCGGCAGGGATGGATCGCGAAGCGCGGCGAGGTGGTCCCGAGCTACCGGAAGCGGTGGTTTACGCTGCGTCGAATGCCGCAGGGCCCGATGCTTACGTACGCGAAGGACAACAATGAAGGCTCGCCCACTAAGGTGATTGACCTCAGCTCGACGTCGCGCTGCGTGGTAATCACAGGCAAGAACGCCAAGGAGAACGAGTTCAAGGTCTTGACCTCAGCAGACTCCTCTCGACGGGAGTACTGCATGGTGGCAGCCTCTAGCTACGAGATGACTCAGTGGGTGTGCGCGATTCAGGCTGCAATCAGTGCTGGCAACTGCTCTACTTTCGACGGTGCGACGGATTTCCAGCAGCTATGGCATGAAGCCGGCATTCAGGGGTTTCTGGTTCGTTATGGTGTGCGCAAGTGCAGTTCGCGGAATCGACTTCAGACTCGAGTGCTGGAACTAAACTTTGCCGAGCAAACCCTTACGAATTCTCGGCGCGGTGAGACTCTTACGACGTTTCATTTTACGGATATTCGCGGCATATCGGTGAGCAGCGCGCGCTCCAGTGGCGAGGAGCATGGAATCAGTATCGATTTCCACGGACGATATCGTTCCTGGCCGGTTTTCTTGGATACGGTGGAGGCGCGAGATGACCTGTTCGCGATTTTACAGCGAATTGTTGACAACGTGGTTTCCGGTGCAGACCTGGAGAAGCGATCTTCTCGCTTGACACTCAAGACCGGCCACCTCGAGACGAAAAATGCTGGTCCTCATGCTACTCTGCGCGGCCGCTTGTTCGTCTGCCTTCACGAGAACTGCATCGTCTTTTACCCGGCAGACGGCGACACCAGCACGCGGCCGTGGTATGTCACCGCTCTGAAGGGCCTTCGAGTTTCTGTCCGAGAAGAAAAACGTATTCTTAATATTGGACGACTGTCGCTGTCGTGCCCGTCCACAGCCGAGTGCCGCGCCTGGCACGATGCGATCTCAGCCGCAATGTGCCTACCAATGGAGATTATCGAGATTGAGCTAAGGGAGCGAGCTAAAATCCGGAGCGTCTTCCTGGCCTCCGTCTCGCGGCTACGAAAACTGCTCAAGGCTAAAGTGACCCCCGAGACGAACGGGCCACCGAAAGACCAGAAGACAGTGAATCTGATGATCACTAAACTCTGGGAGCTTGTGTTCCCTGGTGAAGCGTTCACATCGAACACGGATCCGAGGTGGTTAGAGGTTGGGTTCCAGCGAGGAGGTCCAGCGTCGGATCTCCGCTCAAGCGGTCTGCTCGGACTGTATTGCCTTATATTCTTTGCCAGCTTCCCCTCGAGCGAGTTTCAGCGTATCCTGACGCGCACGCGACATGGCGTGAGTGAAGGCAACATGAAGAACTATCCGCTAGCGATCGCGTGCATCAACGTGGCATCGATTTTGGCCGAAACACTTGGGCTAGGCGACGCAGGCACGCATTCCGAAGGCTGTTCGCTGAACGCAATGAAGACGTACAGCGATTTAATCGCGCAGAGTGTGAGCAAGTCACGCACCAAGCAGTCGAAGCCGTATTCGTCCTCACGGTCATTGAGTGATTACGAGAGCTGGGACGAGATTGTTGATGAGTCGGAGAACCACGTGTTTGAGACGATCTTCTGCCTGCTCTTCCCGGTGCTCGACTCGCTGTTCGTCGAAATGGGAGCGGTAAGTGTTGTAGTACCTAGCTGTACGTACAGCTTGAAGTACTTTGTCTGACATACTATAATTGTTTTTGCTGCAGGGATACATGGAGTTCGGCCAGGTCACTGTCGCGTTCCGACGCCGCGTGAACGAGATTTTCAATGCGCAGCCCAAGTCGCTGAAAGAGCTTCAGAAGCTGGCAAACGAGCCGTGCACGGGTACGCTCGCAGTTCCGACGGTGATCAGTAAGCAACACAAGATAGGCAAGATTGGTATGGGCAAGAGAGTGAAAGCGGGCGGCGTGTAGCGTGACGAATGCAGTCTAGTTTAGTCACCCCACATAGAGATTTTGAATTTGGTCGGCATCGAATAGAAAGTGCCATTCAATTTGCGTGACGAGCGAACCACAGCACGGGGAGGCATCAACACTCCACATTCCATTCTTACAATTACGTTCAACTTCCAAGTCCGCGCGCCTTTATAAATTCGCTCTCGGTTTACGTTTCAAATTTGTACCGAGGTTGAACACCAACGCATCAACTCGACCCATCCTCACATCAGCAGCGGAGCCACCTGGCCCCCGGGGCTGCACTTACATTGGTGTGCGGTGCAAATGCAGATGACGGCCCCGCCCACGCCCAGCACCGGCAGGGCCACCACCTCGACCATTTTGATGGTGACGTGGAGGTGCTTGGCCACGATGACCAGTCCCTCCATTATTCGTGGCCATTCGACCCACAAATCGCTCCCATGAAAGTTTCATTTCGCGCAGCAGCTTCACAGATTGTTGCTTTGCCCGTTCCAATGCCTAACTCAAAATCCAAAAAAAAAAGTTAGCGACGGCACAATTGTCTTCGATATGGCAACGCATCGAAGCAAAACTTACCGCCTCATTCGTGCTGGTGATCTGGATGTAGGCTTCGGGCATCGTGCGAGGAGGAGAATCCCTCTGGTCACTTCGTCCTTTGCTCCACTTCGTAAACGACTGAGGCCACGGTCCAAAGTAGCGTAACTGGGCGCATGCAATCGCCTCGATCTTCTTCAAGTGTATTCCGCGTTCGCCCAGCAGCTTACCCGGAAAATTGAACTTTCGTGACACCAAAGCTTCAGCGTCGACGATGTCGTAGACATTCACTCGCGCAAATAGGTGGGCAGACGACACAGACCCTTCACCACTGTCACCACTCAGTACAGCGTGCTTGAAGCTGTTGCTTTCGCCACTGATGGAACTGTCACTATCACCTCCACCTGCTATATCGTCTTGCTCCAGGGCTGACAGTCCGAGTTTCTTCATTTGGCGACCTCTTTCTTCTAGGACCTTTCCCTCTTCTTCCTTTCCTTGCAGGCGAAGACACTTTCCAATTTGCTCTAGTCGGAACCACGACAGATGGTCAGTCATTGTAGCCGTATCAAAACTATTGGGGATTCGTACCAATGCAAAAGCCGACGTCGCGGGTGTCAGGGAAAAGCTGCTGCCGGATATCCTGTGCTTTCTTGTATGCGGATATGGCTTCGCTGTAACGTTTCTGTAGAAATCCAAACGAGTCGGTCAGCATCAGGGTAAAAGAAGCGCTTCGCTTGATCAGCATTTGTACCTGATCCCGATACACCCGCGCAAGATTAATGAAGATGCGTGCGGCTCGAGGGCTAATGTCATTGAAATACCGATCCGTGATCTGTAGCGCCTCCTTGATGTTTTCCTCTGCTCCACGCCAATCTTTCTGTAAACCGCACCGCGTAAGTCGATTGGAAGGTGATTGCAAACACTAAAAGAAACTTGACACTACAACAGCTCACAAACGTACCGTTAGTCGCTTGAAGTTGCCTATGTTGTTTAATGTCGCCGCTGTCTCAAAACTTGCGTTGCCGAGTCTGCTTCGACGAATCCGTAGAGCTCGCTCGTACAAGCGCCCAATTTCAGTCCGTTGTGATGCTAACTCTGCTTCACTACATCGGAGAACACATTGCCACAGCAGACTAAAAGATTAGGCGGCAGTTTGTTACCCAAACCATCAAGATATCGTACCTCAATTGCTGCGTTTCAAGCTGGCTGGATAAATAAAGTGCCAAGTTGTTCAGCGACTGGGCAACCTGCGGGTGGTTTTCACCAAGGGTTATCTCACGAATCTTGAGCGATTGCCGATACATGCCAGCAATATCTGGTCGTGACTCCTCTTCNCTCTCTTGTTTCACGGGCATTTTCTCGAAGTGCTGCAGATGGCGACCTACGTTTTCCAGCGGTAGGGTAGTTCTTGTAGAAATTCGCTAAATTGTTCAGACTGGTCGCGTACTCCGGGTGGTTCTTGCTGAGTACCCGACTGCGCATTTGCAGCGCTCCTTTCAGCAAGCGCTCAGAATGTTGCAGCAACCAAACGTTGTGTGCCAAATACCCCCATCGGGTGCTGAGGCAAATACCGAATTGGTTTAGTACCTCAGCCACCTGGGGGTGTTCCGACCATCCCAGTACCTCGCGTTGCAGGCGCAGTGACTCGAGGTAATGATATTCTGCAGCTACCCAGTCCGTGACATCGCAACATGCGTAGCCCAGATCCGTTAGTAGCAAGGCTTCCAAAGCGATGAGCTCGCGGATTCCGACGCATGTACAGCGATCATGCGCTGCGGAGGCATCAGCTGGCGGTTGCGGCTCCTCGAAAGAAGGTAGTTTATCCAAGATTGACAATTCGCGATCGAACTTCGCTTCCTCCACATCCCACAGCAACGTTGCGGGGTCATTTTCGCGATTTCCACATGTACAATGAAGCGAGCGCGTCTCCCGTGATAACTGCAAGCACGACGACACAACTTGAATCCGCCGCCGAGGCTCAACACGTGCGCGGAAAATGAAGCGACATCGCACTACCAGATTACTGTAGAGCAGCGCATCCACAATTGAAGAGTTGTTCAGTGTTGCAGTTCCCGTAGATCGTCGACCGCTTCCCACCTCAGCACTGCTGCCATCGCTCGTATTTGCAGTAAAACTGCTGCTGTGACGCTCAACTTTTGGCTTGAGTGATGCTTCATCAACTGCCGAGAGTGAAGGCTCGCTCTGGCACCTCATCGTTCCGGTGGGGCTTGAAGGGATTTCACCAAGCTGGTCGCTAACAAGGTCCTGTTGGGCTCGACGGTTACTCTCACGCACTTGTTCGATGCTCTGAAGCGTAAGCTCGTGGGCCAACCTCATAGCTGACTCGATGTTAGCGCGCTCCTTGTCAAACAGCGCCAACGTCCCCTCAAAACGATACGCGTGAGATGCTTTGGCAACGATCATGCAGTAGTAGCGCACAAAACGGCGTTTCCACGTGAGAAGTAGCTCTTTACCCAGCGGAATACTTGTGGGCGGAGCACCCATCGAGGCCGCCACAAACGATGAAGGCACAGAACTTGAACTCGAAGTAGGTGCAGGATCCGTGAAGCATTCGTCCCCCATGCGACCAGCCTCTTCCTCGGCAAAAAGCTGCACCAGGTTGTGCATGCGATAGCGATTGGTCTTCGAGTCAAACTCCACCAGCGACCACTGGTGGAGAAGCTCAAGAGCTACACTTGCCGAAGGCACGTCCACTTCGCGTGCTTTCACTTCTTCAGAGCTCTTTAAGTCCAGCAAATCGTAGCTATCGTTTGTCATGGCGCCGTCATTGTCGAAGCCAAAGCCGTCCATGCTTGAAAGCTGAGAGCCCAGACTGGTCACAGAGGAGACATCATCATCACGGCCGCGATTTCGGGTGGTCTTGGCATATGCATCAGCGGGAAAATACGTAGAAGTCGAAGAACTGGACGACGTCGCACCAGCTGAACCGCTTAGAGATGAAGACATCAGCGAGTAACTGCTGCTCCCAGCCAACTTGTTCGTAGCGTCCTGCTCCGTCAAAATACTGGAGAGGACAGCTTCAGCGGCTTCAATCTCGAAGCTGCCCCGGAAAAATCCAACTGCCATAAAAGCCAACCTCAACGATTCGTCCAGGTGACAGAACGAAGAGCGGATGCATCGGTCCACGCATTCCTTATGCCCAACTTGGTTGAGTTCCCTGATCGTTTCAAACCGGTGCTCATCACGCTGCGCGATCAGAAAAACATACCAGGAAAACATAATGAGTAATTCCATAATGCATGTGAAAGTGGCTGGTCGTCTTCTTACCTCTAAATATTCAATCATGCGTTCAGGCGTGACAGTCATGCGTGCATTAGCAAGAGCACGACCAACGACACGGATAGCTAGGGGGAGGCATCCGCATATCCTTGCCAAGCGCTCTGCTAGCTGAACAGAACAACCAGGAGCTACAAGACAAAGCAGTTCCGCCTGCACACCACAACGATTAAAAAAAAACGTTAGTGTAGGACGATCTCTAGTGAAGCCGCGAATTTGAAACTCACCGCGGTGTGTAAAGGGAGTTCCGGAATTGAAAGGGAGTAAGGCGTGACACTGGGGATGTGCATGTTGCGGCGAGAGGCCAACAGCAACTTCAGGTTTGGCGCCACTGAAATAAGTTGATGCAGCAGTTCTTCACCCTTGTTCTCGTCTTCGTCCAACAGCTCCTCCACTTTGTCAAGTACCAGCAAGCAGTTCTTGGTCCTATATCACGGCAAGTTGTTAGTTAGCCATTTCTGTCGCCATCGATTCCCCCCAACTCAATCAGCATAGGCAAGCGTAACGAACCCTAGCTCTGCAAACACTTCTTCGTCTGTATCTGCCGCAGGCATGCCAATGCTTTGGGCGATAGCATACCGAACAGTCGAAAGTTTCTGCCCCTCTAGATCCACGTAAAATACTCCGTCAGGGAACATGCGGCGACTGTGCACAAAGTGCGCGACTGAGATCACCAGAGAGCTCTTTCCGATACCGGGTGCTCCCAAACACGCTGTCACCGCATTCTCGCGCAACGACTTGACCATTAAATACGTTTCGGTGTTGCGACCGATGAACTGGCCGTGCATCGACGGTATGTTTGACGGATATCGTGGACTGTAGTCGCGCAGCGTGCCATTCGGGATATCTCCAAAAAGTATCACATCATGAGGAGCCGATCCCAGCAGAATGAACTTGCTGGATTCATCGTGCGGGAATGCCAATGTGTCGCCCTTGCAGCAGCATTGGGTTGCGCTGTGTTGGGAATGCCGTGAGCCATCTCGCATCCATGTGCACGTCGGCTTATGAAGATGCCTACAAGTGCACAAACACAGTCAAGCACAAAACACCACGTTTGTCAGTCCCAGTGCAGCTCGGATATATCAAAGCAGAATATGAAAACTTACGCGCAGCAACAAGCGGCCCGCTTCTGCGTGGGAAGAGCCCGCACTGCTCCCTTGGCGATCTCGAAGGCCGTTGATACCGTGTGGCCGTGGAAGAGCGATAAATAAAAGTGTTTTGCAAACATGGTGGCCGACGCATCGACCACGAGCGAGTCCGAGTGCACCGCCACAACGTGCGGGATCCCGGCGTTCAGAAACACGGACGCCACTTTCTGGCTGTGGCAGGCGTTGACGAACACCAGCTTCACGTTGCCGTCCAGCGGCCTGGGGCCTGCTACGGCCGCCTCGGCTGTGTTCATCTGCTGCTGCACTCGATCCCCTGAGAACATGAGCTGCCTCAGCGCGTCCGGCGTGACGAGGTGTGTGCAGCCTGCGCCGTCCTCGAAGCAGAGTGCCGCGCGCTGGCCCAGCCCGTGGCCGGAGAAGTGCAGCACCGTGCACTTCCAAGCCGTCATGAGGCTGCGCAGAATGTCGGCCGTGGCGATGTCGAAGCGCACGTGGATGGCCTTGTGCTGCACGTCCGTGAGCAGCGAGTTGCCGATCTCGCGGCGCTCGGCCTCCAGGTCCAGCTTCTCCATGGGGTAGATACGGTGGCGGCTATCCTTGATCACGAGCGGCGCCGCATGCAGCACCACCAGGTCCAGCGCGTTCTCGTCGCGCGGCAACAATGCGTTCGCTGGCTCAGTTGAAGGTGCGGGATTTGAAGTTGCTGCTGACGACGACGCGTTAAGATTTTCCACGGAAGGGGCGATCAACGCCTCGAGGGCCTGCGAGAGCCGCACGCGATCCCCGAACGCCGCGATGCCCAGGTCGTCGCGCAGCGCGTTGCGCGTGAGCTCCGGCAGGATGGCGCCCGAGATCTTGTTGGCGGCGAAGACCTCCTCGTGCTCGGCGAAGCCCTGCGCGCGCAACCAGCGCCCCACGTCGGCGCAGGACCATGAGCTCCAGGCCAATGCGGGCTCCATTTTGAAGTGAGCGGGCAGTCAATGAACTGACATGCGAACCCATACTGGGGACAAGGTGTAACAAATGCATAGTGGGAGCAAGGTAAACGTACGGAAAAGATTGAGCCGTTACTGGACTCCGATCTGAGCCCAATAACGCCGTGCCGACCAGTAGTTGCAGCGATGGCGTCCGCGGCTGGAGGCAAGAAGAGGCCGCGCGCCGACCTGCTGTCGTCGCTGGACGCGGCGTTCGCGTC
>JAABLL010000150.1:1625-21237 GCA_012295475.1 Phytophthora gonapodyides | reverse complement strand
TGTCCTCCAGTGGGGAACACAATTCGCTCGGTGAAGCGCCTCATGGGGCAGAAATTCGACAGTAAAGCTGTGGAGGTAGCGCGGATGTACGCGTCCTACCAAGTGGCGCCGACGAAGCAGCAGAATGTCGCAGTGCAGGTTGTCCGAGGTGGCTCGAAGATAGCGGTGCAGCCGGAGGAGGTCTCCGCTGCTGTACTAACCGAGCTCAAAGCTTCTGCCGAGGCCTATTTTGACGGTCAAACTCGACTGGACAACGTGGTGATCACGGTTCCGGCCTACTTTAGTGATTCGCAGCGGAAGGCGACCATCACCAGTGCTTCAATGGCAGGATTCAAGGCTGTGAGACTGCTGAACGAGCCGACAGCGGCTGCTATGGCCTACGGGTTGTTCCTGTCGGGCACCAAGATGGTCACAGTGTTTGATTTCGGTGGCGGAACGCTGGACGTGTCGCTGCTGAGCATTCAGGACGGCAAGTTCGAGGTTATGGGCATCGGCGGGGACACGAATCTCGGAGGAGAGGATATCAACAATATCCTGGTGGATCATCTGCTGGAGGTGTTGTACAAGCATCACGATGTGACTAGAGCGCAGGTTGGGGAGGCAGATATGGTGAGGCTGAAGAGAGCAGTGGAGAAGGCCAAGATTCAGCTTTCGGAAGAGGACTACGCCGATATTTCCGTGCAGGAGATCGCTGGCGTGAAGAAGTTCACGTACACGCTCATGCGACGCAAGTTTGAGCAGCTGTGCGACCCGATCTGGAAGAAGTACGTTGTTGAACTCTGTGATGGAGACTTGAGCTGGATTACTAAGAAAATAACGTGTATTTTGCTGCAGATGCCTTCGGATCTTGTCGAATGTGCTGAAAGAAGCGGAAGTGGAGCCTGTGGATATTGACGAAGTGATCCTGGTGGGCGGATCCACGCGGATCCCGATTTTGCGCACGAAGATCTCGGAGGCGTTCGATGGCAAAGTGAGTGGCAGCTTGTCTTCTGAGGTCAATGCTGTTTACTAACGGCTGTGTTTCTCGTTGCATGTTACTTCAGGAACTCTGCATGTCTGTGAACGCCGACGAAGTGGTGTGCGAAGGCGCCGCTATCCAGGCTGCCATCTTGAGCGGCATGGACCAGCGTGTCTTCCGTGATGTGCTTATGATGGATGTCCTTCCGCTGCCTATTGGACTCGAGACGGCGGATGGGAGCATGGAAGCGATCCTTCCTAGAAATGCGCGCATCCCCACGACCGTGACGAAGTACTTCCAGACGTATGAGGACGATCAGCGTGGCCTCACCGTCGAGGTGTATGAGGGTGAAAAGGAGATCGCCAAGGAGAACGACCACATCTGCTACTTCAACTTCGCGCTGCCCCGGGACAAGATCGGCAAGGCTGGCGAGTTTGCGCATCCAGTCACCTTCACCATGAACGCGAGTGGAATTCTGCAGGTCCAGGCCGGGGTGCACCACGACTCGGAGGAAGCGCCGATGTCCAAGTCGGCCATCTTCCTCATGGCGGGCTACATCTTCGCTCTCTTCGCCTTCTACGTCTTCTTCCGCATCTTCTTCGCCGAAGAGAGGGACATCACCGCAGCATGATAGCGCCGACCGCCACGCTCAGATAGATAGACTGGTACGCAGATTTAAGATTAACGTCGTTTGCTATTGTCATGAGGCTCGGAAGCGCTCAAGGTGGGGCGAGCTTGAAGACGCCAAGTACGCGTCGATTAACTCCCAGCGTTTGCTACCGGATCGGTCAGCATCGCCATCGTCAGGCTTCTTCGGTGCTTCCGAGGGATGGCACTCGTAGAAAAGCTCCACCGCGTTCAAAGCTGCTTCCATCCGTTCGCCTTCCAGCCTGTACAAGGGATAAAATACCGTTAGTGACGAGGAGGTCAAGAAGCTTTGATCAAGCAACTCACAGGAGCGACAGCAGATAGTCGATGTTGGCTGTCGCGGCCAGATACTCCATGAAGCCTGGCTCAAACGGAGTGCCTTGGATGGCCGAGTAGTCTTCGCGCTTTGCCGCTTCACAAAAGCTCTCCTGAACGAGGCGGACGTTATCTGCTATCTCTTCGTTATCTTCCAAAGCTTGTTCACTTGGCTCGGCATCAAGAAAGCATGACGTCTCCAGCAACTCATTCAGCACCGACCCAAACGCGCCAGCGTGGATAATCCTCATCAACGCTTCGAAGCGAGCGACGGGTCGAGGGATCACCATAGCGCACTTCACAGCGAAGCCGTACAAGTCCAGTTGTTTGACGATCTCTGCTCCCTCAGGTTCCTCCTCTGCCAGCGCAGTTAAATCTCGCAGATGAATCACGAACGCAGGGACATCCATCTGGTCGAGAAACGGGCACCTTTGGAGCAGCGTGACCATACGCTCAAGCACTGGGCGAATACTCGACACGGGGATTCCAGCAAAGCGCAAAGTGTCAGCACTTCCATTCGTCTTTTCAGAACCACTGCTCCTTAACTGCCTGTCGTTGTGCTTCAAGTGGATTAAAGGCAGCGTCAATACTTCCTCCCAGACTTGTCGGCCACAGTCCAGCGATCTCACGAACGATTTCCGGCAGAGCGGGATCATAATCGTTGCCAACGACCGCACCATTCCTAGCCGCAGCATATTGGCCAGGACATCTTCCCACAAATCCGCAGCGATAACCTCAAAGTCGAGCATCAGTTGGCTCGCACATCTCAGCACCCAAGGCCGATCTCCAGAAAATCGACGGAGAAGACTGCGCGTGAGAACTTCCTTGTCACATTTCAAGACGAACGCCATGTCGTACGGCACTCGGTGTTCTTCAAACGCCACCATGTGCGTACAATGCTTGGTGTACCCCAGCAGCTCCTTGAAAAATGGATCGGAGCTTTGGATTCCGTACTTCGTCGTCACGTACTGATCGACAGCACCATGATGCAGCTGGCCCAGCTTTAAGATAACGCGTAGCGCTCTCATCTTTGCTCGATACGTGACGCCAGCCAGTGGACGCGAATCTTTTGCAAAGTCCACAAGAAACTTCAAGACTTGGTCGCCAAACGCGTCACCCCGCTTCACGCTCGCACTTGTCAGATACAGGATTCTTTTCGCGTAGTCTTCATCTGCTCGATCCAGTTTTTCCAGCGCCACAAGGTCGAACGGATTCTCCTTCGGTTCCTCGCCTGAGCTGCCGTTGTCAACATGAACAGCGTCTTGAACGAGCCATTCACGAACCAATTCAAGCCGCAGCTTTTCTTGCTGCAACTGCAACAGCTCTCCGATGCTGTTAGTCACTGCATGAAGCATGACGTTGCTGTGGGAGTAAAACCACAGCGCGTATCGTCTGTACAGCTCAAGGAAAAGCTTTTGGGGTTCAGAAACCATTGCAAGCAGTTGGCTGGTCTGCTTCTTGTCGTTGATGACTTCAAGCAAGCTCGACGTCTGGGAGCTTGCATTCCGAAGCAGCAACTCCACCTTCACACGCAGAATCTTCGTTTCAAGTCTCGCCAGCGCTTCGTGGCCAGTGAACGAAGCATTGGAGGGATCATCACCACTCTTCCCACCCAACACCGCAGCGTTAAGTGCAAATTCCAGCGCCTTCAGCTTGTCTTCGCCCAGTGGGAAATTCTCAGCGAGCCACTCGGCGGCAGTCACTCGGCTTTCAACATCGCTTAAACATCCCAAGATGCTTTCAAACGCACTGAAGTGAGCTACGCTGTTGCTGTCCCCCAAAGCGTCTTCCTGTGAGTTTGTAGTGAGCATGTTCTTCAACAGCAGCATCTGCAACTCGTCCGGCTCCAGTCCGAGAGGATCCGCCAGCCCAATCAAACCATTAAAGTTCTCCTTGGTCACCACTTTTGCCAGTACTTCTCGAGGATTTGCGATCAGCGCATGAAACGAAATCTTCTCCTCAAGCTCCTTGCCGTCTCGAGCCAAATTTCCTTTCGCTTGAAAAGCTGCGAACGCCTTGAGATTGCGCAGGACTTCCATCCTTCGCTCCACTTCTCCACGTTCACGGTAGCTTGTGTTCTCGAGAAGCAGCCGGAAAACAAACAGGAGGCGATCATAGTCCTGGCCTGACACCTTCGGGATGCTTTTGAGCAGCAGCTTCACCAAATGCTGCTCGTGAATGTCTTCAATCACACCGGCAATCTTGTCCTGGTACTCAAGATTAACGGAAGCAGATTCTTCCAGCAAGAGCGCCTCAGCGTAAACCAGGGAAGGAAAGCCGTCGTCGATCTGGTAATGCCGCGTGAACTCCAGAACCGTGTAGAAGTCGTAGTTGCTACGGGTAATCAAAGTTGGTACGAGTCGATGAATGTACTGCAAGTCTCGACGTCCGCTTTGAAAGGCCTTGTGGTCGCACTCGATTCCCAGTAAATTGAGGTAGTGCCACCACCTCGCATTGCCTTCCAGCTCCACGCACTGATGCAGAAACCCAATCTGCTGCCAGGCACGAGCAGCGTCCGCACCAATGAACGCCAATTGCTGGAAGCGATTGAAGTCCTTCGCCACGTTCTCGCGTGAAATCTGCCTTCTGAACGCGTGGAACGCATCCTCTTGCTTCATCGCCAGCATCAGCCTGTGGAAAATAACACCACACGTTAAGCTTCCACATCAAAAAGCAAAGAGTTAACGCAGCCACGTACCCGAGCGCCAAGTAATTGTCGATCTCCTGTGACTGAAAGATCGTGGATAAAAGCTTCCCCATCTGCGTGTTTACAACGCTTGCCGCATCTTCAGGAAGCGCTTGCATCGACATCAAGGCCTGCAGACTGAGCAGATCTGCACATTGTTCGACGAGGAACGAAACGTAACGCTTGGATGCGATCGTGTCTTTCGGTTCACCTCTTTGTCGGAAGTTCTTGTGCTCAGCGACCGCAAACCGCGTCGCAAGTTTCATCGCCTCGTAACTTGGTAGAGCGCAGGCGTCTCCTCGGTACCACCGAGGATACAGCCTCCACGATGCTGCATGGTCTCTTGTCGGCAGAATGTGGTGCTGGGTAAACTGGAGGATTTCGTTGACGAGCATCGTGTTCTTGAGAAGAACCAGAATCTCGTCGAAGGCCTCATTATCGCACATGCAGAGAGCGTACTTCAACAGTTCCAACGTGTACACCGGTGCTTGGATGCGTGCCACTTGAGCTGGCAGCAGTTGCTGGCTTCGGGTGACGGGGATATCGTAGATTGCCTTGACGTTGTTTGACGTGTAGAGGGAAAGGGATCTAGCAATCCTCTTGAGTGCGTCCGCGGGATGGAACTTTCTCGTAAGGTCGGATTCTGGTTTGTTGATCGGTGGGCTGGACAGGTTAATGTCTGTGTTCGCTCTTCTCGAGAATAAATCGCGTGAGAAGCGCATCGCTTGTAAGATCGATCCGTTTCTCGCCGCGCTCTGGGCGATTAAGAACTGGCACACCTTCGACTCGATACCTACAGCCGATGCGAATCGATTCAAATCAAAAAGGAGCCGAGTCCTCTCATCGTCTTGCTGCAGCGTTGCAGGGACGTCGCCCAGTAACTGAGTCCGTGGTCTTTTCAGCGAACGATTCGAGTCGTTCGACACTGCCGCGCGCTTCTTTCCTTTCCCTTTTCCAACGTACGAAACAGGAGCAGCTGGGGCGTTTCCGTCCGAAAGATCAGCATCGGTAGAGCCTTCCGTGAACAAGACTTCAGGTTTTATCAACTGCTTCAGCTTCAACTCGCACTGTTCAGGATCACGCAGCGTTGACAGGGAGAGTAGCAATCCGTAACCGGCCTCAACTTGGGAGATCCTTTGGAGATCAATCACAAGCCCATCAGACAACAAATAGTCCTGGCTTTCAGTGTACGTCCTGACGGAATCACTCCGTGTAGCATCGCCCAAGTCAACCAGGGCCTTCAATTCAACCAAGTACTCGGCCACAAGAGCCTTCAACATGCACACAAGAAACGATTGGGGCTCGCCACCATCCGCATTCTCATCTCGTTGTGCTTCCTCGGTCTCTTCCGCCTCCATCGCCAACAGCGTCACGCCAAATTCAATTATTTCTTCGAGAATGGTCACGTACATAATCAAGTGAGACTTTGGTTCCTTCCGCTTCTTCACCTCAGCAAGAGCATCCGTTGCCTTTGTCACCCTCTCCTCAACCTCTTTCAAACGCTCACTCTTTGAAAGCATCACGTCCGAATCCGAAAGCAAGTTTTCCGTGAATGTCACGGCTGCTCGATCACAGTGAAGGTCGCTGTACGCGTCAACCAGGAGCATGGCATCCTTGAACGCTGTTGGCCTCGAAACTTGATTTAAAATGTGGGAAACCAATCGCGACGCACTCTTTGCGTCCGCAATGTCAAATTGCTTGATATCGTACGCTGTCAGCATGTCCTGAATCTCCATCAAACGAACGTGCTCTTCAATCTCTGCTTGGCGTTCCGTTTTCCACGAACGTGCGCAATTGTTTGCGTAGCTCTTCAGCGATGGGGAGTAGGGGGGCAGTGCCGAGCGCAGCAGCGCCAACGTGGCATCAGCGCGGATGTTAAGGTCAGCTATTTCATCCAGCAGTACAAGTGCCCGCGATTCTTCTGCGGAACGAGAAGTCTGGATGGATTCCGCTAGCTCAGCGATGTAGTCGTGGAGGACCGGGTCCACGTCGGCGTCACAAAACTGGAGGTATTTCTTCACGTGTTGCTCGACTTCTTCCGTCAAAGACTCGGTAGCGAATACGCGGTCTAACATGCTCATTGCAATCGTTGCTGGGGTTTCACCTTCGAATACAGAAAGCGATATCACGAACTGATGCTCGGCAGCGAGATGCTTGACGTGGCGTAGCTTTTCGCTCAGGTGTTCAAGACGCTTGAACGCGTCCCGTTCCGGTGGTTTCTCCTCGTCTTGCCCGCTATCATCCTGGGGTTTAGAGCTCGAGTAGGTCGCTGAAGTCTGCAGCTTGAGTTCGTAAAAAGAGAAGTCGCCAACGTTCATCCCATCTTGCCCGTCTCCAGCGTTGAGCAAGTTGCAAATACGGATCGCGGTATCCAAATCTCCTTTAGCTGCAGTAGCTTCCGATCTCTCCAAAAGCCAAAGCGCTAGCTCTGTGAGCAAAGATCGTCTGTCTGCTTCCATTTCAACCTCACTTGCAATATCTGCTTTCGCTGTCGGGGGCTCCGCAACGTAGTTAATGAGAGTCGGTACCACCTCGCCTTGGATCCAGCCAGCGTAGGCCGACACTGGCAGCGAGGCCGGTAAAAATCGCAGCAGCTTGCCGATATTGCGGGTCGTATTCCCATCCACGTGGCGATTCCATAGTGTCGTGACAGCTCTCATCGAGCCAAGTTTCACGTATCTCTCTAGCAAAGCCAGCACAGGCTCCGTTCGGAACAGGTCCCATTGTTCGCGGAGTGATCTTCCACTTGCTGCTTCGGTTGTCGATGAGCTACGCAGGAGCTGGAACGTTGTCCATTTGTACGACAGCTCGCTGATTTCGTCACACCATTTCAGTAAACTGGCCAGTAGTGATGATGACCTCGGTGAAGAGCTGGTGTACTCGCGGACGCTTGAAGCTACTCGCAGCAACTGCTGCAGCATGGTACGAGAGGCGTCGTCGCTTTCACCAATATCCTTCGTGCATTTATCGAGCTTCGCTCGATAAACTTTCATGGATCGCTTGGTCAATAGCGAAGAGATTGGAACATCCACTAGAGACTCGGCAAGTGTGGCAGCATCCTCGTCGAAACGGATGTCATAGGATTCACTGTCCAAACTTTCGTCAACCTCATCCATTGAAGAGCCGACGTCACTTGTAAGCAGTAGCAGAGAGACACCACAAGGAGTTCGACAAGCCGCAACGGCTTCGGGCTGATTAGCGCTTCTGGTGCGCGGAAACAGCGCAATATTCGTCCACTTTGGCAGTTCTGCTGCCTCCAGTCTTGATACAACATGCGCTGCGCCAGTCTCGCTTGATGTAGGGTGCATAACTCGAATGATTTCTAGTGACGGACTTGAGCTTTCACCGTCCGGGGATTTCGCAATCGCTAGCAAAGAAGAAACCTCTGAATCGCGTTCTTCATGCCCGCATGGGGTCAGGATTGCGAAGCTGGTCACTCCAGTGACATCGGCCTCAAAAAGCTCCGTCATTTCACGCCAATTCCACCTATCATTCGTCGCATGCACGCCGTCAGTAAACGCGCCAGCGGATTAGCGCAGGCACTGCGTTCCATATATCTTACCATGAGAGTTTTCCCTCACAAAGGAGCACCAGCAAGCTGTAGTTATCATCAAAGGCCATGATGTCGATATTTGCTGTTCTGGAGTCGCACGCCGACACTTTCTACAGTACATGTAGATGGCAGGAAAGTTTAAGCATCGTAGGCATCGATCAATCAACCAGTTCCTTAGTTTCACGCACCTGAATGTCCGCCCGCCCCTCTTTATTCTGCGATGACGTTTTCCAGACACGAAGAAACACTCCATGGTTTCCAAGGATCAAGAACTCCTCCGTCTCGTCGCGATGAATCTAAAAGCAAAGCATTACGACACCGTTAAAACGAAGGCATCCTTCTCCAAACACGTGTCCGCCCTTTTCTCCCGCTCACCAGCATACAAGACAGCGCCTTTTCTTTCAGGTGCCCAACATTCGTCCGTTCAAACCGAATGTTCCTTAGAATGATGTGCAACGCGTCTTTCGGCCTGTCATGCAGTAGCTGCTCAAACTCCGCCAGCCTCAAGTCGCCCAGGCGCAGCAGCAGCCCAGCCGACGTCACCACCACCAAATCCTGCGAATCGCTCGAGCTCACGCTCTCCTGTTCCGAAGCAAACCTGATACAAACTACGCTACGCGCCATGAAGCCACAAAAAGCACTCATTACCCTGTGGCAGCATTCACAAACAGCAAAACGAGCTCTTCCGCACCTATCCGAGCTGTCGGTCCGCACTACTCGGTGTCCGAACAGCAATTCCCCGTCGCTCTTGTACAGAGAAAGCGTTCCTGTCGAGTCTGCGACCGCCAGGAACTCTCCACAGGCGCTGAAAGCCATCGCCAGCACCTCATTTTGCACCTGAATGGTATTTGCAGGCTCTGCGCTGCCCTGCTCTTTGTCAACGAAGCCCACAAGCTGTATCTGCATCTGATCCTCCACTATAACAGCACTTTTGGACCCATGGACAGCGATCCAGGGTCCATTTTGGTCCAGAATTGAGGATTTGGGGTCTTGGTCATCTGAGTTTTGGTCCGATTTTGGAAGAATCTCACGCAGCACAGACGCCGTAAATTTAAGTGCTCCCTTCGGGTACTTCTCGTCCAGACCTTCTTCTTCGTCCTGGCGCAAGGTAGACAGCGTTAGCATTGCGTATATACAACCAGCAGCACGATAAATGGAGGCCTTCGTACCGCCATGATGGACGAGATTTGGCGCTCTTTTTGCAAAATGTGTATTTGGTGTATCGTACATGGAGTACCTAGTATAATACATTTCAACACTAGCAAATAGCATATAGTATTAAAATATTATTGCTTGTGTATTTCGTCGCTTCAACGTGACTCTGAACGTGACTTCGTTCAGCCGGCAATGATCAGCCCTTCGAGTTCCTCTGTGGTGAACCAGACGGAGTTTGTGGTTCTTTCGTTTCGAGGATTCGCCTGCTGGTGGGTAGCCATCCTGGGGGTCTACCTCAACTGGGCTGAATGAATGATCTCGACCAGGTCGACATTGAATAAAGGCCCCCCCTCGCTCGACGAGCTCAGAAGGCGGCATTTGATCCATCGATAGCGTACTCGCTGGTGAAACAAATGGGAAACGGCTGGAAAGACCTCAGCAAACAACAAACCTGGAAGCTTTACTGAATACGCACCCGGCGCTCCCTTCCAAGAACACAAGTACAACGTCGTGTGTGAGGCTCTCCTTGCATTCCAAGGCATCAGTCTACAACAACAACGACTCCATCTCAGCCTTCGATGCTTGTATGCAACGCAACCATAGGTTGAAGTTGCACGCTGCGCCGCTGCTTCATCAACCTGCTCAGGCTGCGCCGCGGAAGGCACGCCACCGCAACATACATGGCAAACTATCCGTGAGTCCGGACAGTCCCACCCTCGCCAACACAGACCAGTGGACCAGTCCGCCCTCCCCTCTCGACGAGCGATCGTTTAACCATCTCGCTTTCAGATTGCAAATCGCTCGCGAACCATGACGAACCAGTCGCCCGACAAGATGCACACGGAGGATTTCTCGCAGTTCATGAGCTTCATGGGCACCTACATGCGCGCCGTGGAGCACGATCGCGAGGATCGCATCATTATTGACCCGTTTGCAGAGCCTCTCTGCGAGGTGGTGCTTGCCTGTGAGCGGCGAGTTGCCACCATCAGAAGAAGACTTGGTTGTGCGGGACTCAAAGATCCGGCGGGGACAAAATGGACTGGCTGCTGCAGTGCTGCGCGCTGCGCAAGTCTAGAAGTGCCAGCCCCAAAACCCCAAGCTGTATTAGTAAGTTGTATAGAAAGCAATGCTGGCCAGTCATCCGGAGCAGGCTTCGAGCAGTGTACAGCTGGATCTGCGCTGCAGATCGGCTGTACTGGTTATACTGCCTCGCTGGCAGTTCATACTCCCACTTGAGCGTGTTGAAGTGCGCTCTTCAACATGATCACTTTCATGGTTTCTTGACGCTGTAAACCCGAAAACTGGTGAGATTAGCTTCGTCTGTTTCGGGTTCTCGAGGCGCGCGGCGCCGAGTTCGTTCGTCCTGCCTTGAACCTCTTGGTCACTTGCGACGACGATCCGCTGCTCCCACTGGACCGGGTGGAGGTTTGCGTGCGCTCGATGCGCAGCACCTTCATGCCATCACGGCAACGCTCAAATTTGTTTCTTGGGAGCGGCTTGGTCATGGCGTCGGCAATCATGTCGTTGGTTCCCACGTGGCGCGTGCGGAGCCGCTCCTCTTCGACGAGATGCCGAACAAGGTGAAACTTGTTTTGAATGTGCTTGGTCTTGCTGTGCTTGCCCGGCTTGGCGGTGAGGAAGATGCACGACTTGTTATCGCCGCGAATCTCGGGTGTCGCGAACACCCAGCGGAGCTCCTCGCAGAGGCCAATCAGCCACAGTAGATCGCGCGTGCCCTCGTTCATTGCAATGTATTCAGCTTCTGTAGTGCTCTGCGCGTTGATCTCTTGTTTTCTTGATCCGTAAGAGACAACATTGCCGTTCACGAAGGTCACAAACCCGCTAACGCTCTTTCGATCGTCCGGGTCGTTTGCATAGTCGGCGTCGGTGTAGCACACCAGCTCAACATCGTTCACTGCAGCGACGTCCATCACGAGGCCATAGTCAGCAGTGCCAGCAAGGTATCGCAGCACGCGCTTGGCCACAGCGAAATGAGAATTGTCAAAGCAGGATAGGTACTTGCTGAGATGCCGCACTGCGTGCGCGATGTCAGGTCTCGACGCTGAAACCAGGTACTGAAGTGCGCCAACGAGCTCTCGGTACGGAGGAGATGATGCGTCCTTCGTGTCCACCGACACCTCAGCGCGCAGCGCTTCCGGCGTCGCTACGAAATTGCACCCATCCATGTGAAATCGACGCAGAAGTTCGCGAATGTACTGCCGCTGGCAGAAGACCGCATGCCGCCACTGGCGGTCAATCAGGATTTCAACTCCAAGAAGATACTTGACTTGCCCGAGGGCAGTCAACTCGTACTCAGCGCTGAGCTGCCGCTCCACTTCAGCGCACAGATCGCTGGGGCCCATCAGCAGAAGATCATCGACGTAGACCGTGAGCAGGAGAGTCACTTCTCCTCCCACTTTTCGAGCGTAGAGACCATTGTCAGAGTCGAGACGAATGAATCCAATCTTGATCAGGAACTTGTGCAAGGTCTGATTCCAGACGCGCGGCGCTTGCTTCAACCCGTAAAGGCTCTTCTTGAGCCTGCACACGTAGCGGGGCGAGTCCTCGCCAAAACCTGGTGGTTGCTCCATGAAAACTTCCTCGTCGAGATCGCCGTACAAGAAGGCTGTCTTGACATCGAACTGTAGAATGGCCCACCCGCGTTGAAGTGCGTACAGAATGACGCATCGGATCGTTTCGAAACGGATCACCGGCGCATAAGTTTCCGTGTAGTCAATGCCCATGCGCTGCAGGAATCCACGTATGACCAGGCGGGCTTTAAACCGTTTGATGCGACCAGCAGCATCGCGCTTCAGTGTATAGACCCACTTGCATGAAATAACTCGCTTCCCCTTGGCTGATGTGCGCGGCACAAGCTCCCAAGTATCGTGCGCGAGCTGCGAGTCCATTTCTGACTTCATTGCGGACTTCCAATCCGCCCAGCGCTTTGATCGTGCTGCTTGCTTGTAGCTGGTAGGAACTGGCACATCCTCAGCACGAAGCGTGGTCACGCTGGTCACCACATAGTCGTTGAGCCGGACGGACCGCTGACGTGTCCGCTTCGGTCGAGTTGCTGCACTGCTGCGATCACTTGGAACAACCGCTGGCTCGCTCGGTGGAACCCAGTTGGAGTCTCCATCCCCACCCCGACGGCGTTTTCGCGGCGAAGCAGCTCCCACTTGCTCTCTGCGGTCCCTCCGCGCGCTGTTCGACGTCTGCTGGCGAACTACGACTGCGTCCTCGGGTAAAATTGAAGTCACAACGCGAGGTGCTATTTCAGCAGTACGAAGTTTCTCCATCTGGGACGCGCGCTGCGCAGCATGATCTTCGGGCAGCTCCACGTAGGTCTGCATTGTTGTCCGGATAGGCACAATTGGGATTTGGGGGGGAAGCTCATAGTCGCCGTACGCGTAGGTGTTCAGCAAGAGCTTCTCAACGTAGAGACTCTGCACCGTGTACTGTTCGTGCGCCTTCATGTTGCCTCCTCTGCTGGTTGTCACGGATCCTGTGCGCAGGTCCAGCAGTTTGTAGCCTTTGGTCTGGGTGCTATAACCCAGCAGGAGAGACATCCGCGTCCTCGATGAGAGCTTCTCCTTACGCTGGCGGGAGTCGTCAGGAATGTGCACATGCACAAGACATCCCCACGTACGCAGTGTGCTCAGGTCTGGGCGCTGTCCATGCAGGGCCTCGTGCGGTGACTTCTTGTCCTTGAAGGCCTGCGTCGGTGTGACGTTCAACGTGTCAATGGCGTGCAGGAACGCCTCTCCCCAGAGCGAGATCGGCAGCTGGGTCGCATGCAGCATGGAGCGAACTTGACGCAGTACGGTCTGGTTAGCACGCTCAACGATGGAGTTCTCTTGAGGGCTGTAGGGATTCGACGACCTCGGATCGATGCCTTGTCCACCACAAAACGTTTCCAGCTCGGTGTTGATAAACTCACCACCACCATCAGAGAAGAGCATCTTGATCGGACGCTTGGGGAATTGGACCTTGATCCGGAGAATGAGCTTCTTGATAAGCCCAGCGGACTGGTCCTTGTGTGCGAGAAGATATCCCCACTTGTACCGGGTTGCTTCATCTACCACAAGCAGAAACTGGTTGGACTTGGCGAGTGTGTCGACCCCAACGCTGCAGAGATCGACGCACAGTTTTTCGAGAGGCTTGGTGGAGCGGACCGGCTTGCGCGCGTAGCTCATGCGCTTAGTCTTCGACTCAAGGCACGGAATGCACTCGTAAGGGGCGAAACTCTGCTGGTGCAATTCAAAACCGAAGTTGTACTCCTGTCCTGCCATACTCTTGATCGTGTCCATGCTGACGTGTCCGAGGCGGTTGTGCAACAACGCCATCGGATTCTCCGTACGGCTGGACGTGACGCTCATGACAGGCTTCGACTGGCGCGGCGTCCACATGCGATACAGTCCGCCAGTGTACTCGAACCTCAGCTTGAGCGAGTCCTTGACGAGCCAGGTGATCTTCTGATCCTGCGACGTCTGCAAGCTGAAACCACACTTGAACTGCAGGTATGTCTGCGAGATGAGATTGTACGGCGCCGACTTGGAATAGCTCACGTGCTCGAGCAGGCGATCCTCTGGTAGACCCGTATGCTCGTTAGCAACTTCCATCAGCACCGTACCAACCGCAGCTTGTTCAGTAGTGCCGTTGCCAAACATCAGCTCGGACAAGGCGTCCTCGTGCAGCTCCGTGAAGAGGGTGAGGTCATGGCAGACACTCGCTTGCGCACCGCTGTCCAGGATCCACTCAGTCGCATCCGCTGACCAGCGCCGAGGGTGCGTGCTACCACGCACAGAAAGCACTGCTCCGTGTTGGCCAGCACGGGTCGACGCTTCTGGCTCAGCCTTCTTGAAGGTCACGACGGCAGCCATGCTGCGTGGCGGCAGACGACCATCGCGATCATTGTTGTCTCCACGCTTGGAGCACTCGGGATCACCACGCCAGTGGCCTTGCTGACCGCACGCGTTGCACTTCGATTTGGCCTTACGTTTGGCAATGTCGTCACTGCCACGTGATGAACTCTTGCTCTTTCGGCGCTTGTTCCGTCCTCGCGGCGAAGAGCTGCGACTTGGACTGCGTGCTCTGCCGCCATGGTTGTTGCGTCTGCTGCTACCTCTGGCAGTGCTCGAGCTCCGCTTTCCTCCCCCACCTCCGCCATTACCAACAAATGAGACACCCTGCTGGACGGCACGCCCACCGTGGTCTTGCTGACGTTCAGTCTCTTCACGAGCATGCTCAGCGAGTCGAAGGCGCTCGATCGCTTGCTCCCAGGAGATGGACTCGCCGCGGGCGAGACGCACCTCGTGCTCATTGACGACAGCTGGGTAGACGCCCACAGTGTTGGACAGCAGAATAGACACTGCTTCAGCTTCTGAAAGCTGCTGGTTAGCGCGGCGAAGGCGCGTCTTGAAGTCATCGATCTCCTTGATGTACTGCGCGAGCCGCTCGTCACGCTGCAGACGACGGTTGAGCATGTCGCGCTTCAGGAATACGGCATTGACACCCGGGTGGCTGTCAAAATGATCAGCGAGCGTGCGCCATAGTAGAAGCGGGTCCGCGCGCTCGATCACATCGGAAAACCGGCTCTGTAGCTCCTCACTTAGCGCCATGACGATTTCACGTTGAGCAATACGAAGGCGCTGCTTGAAGCAACGGCGCTGTGCATCATTGTGCTGATCTTCGACGACCTCGTCCCCAAGCAGGGGTGGCAGCAAGTTGGAGGCGTCCAAGATCGTGCACATCTCAGCTCGCCACGTCTTGTAGTTGTCGTTGTTCAGCCTCGCGTTGGGCGCGACGTGGTTGCTCGCATTCATGCACCGCGTGCAGCGATGCTGACCTCCCATCGTCGGGTCGTCCTCGGTGTTCCCAGCCAAGTGCCCAGGTAACTGCAAGGTTTGAGCCGCCGCGGACGGCAACTGCGCTTGGTTCTCAGCGACTGCTCCAGTCGCACTTGCGGGTCTTGGGGGCTCGGCTAGCCGCGTTCCGACGGCGGCGGAGCTGTCGTGGACGGTGAAGAGTTCAGAGCTTGGGTCTCCTCGCCGCGGCCCGTACGGCGTCAGAACACGCTGCTGGGTTGTCTGCTGACCGGCGGAGAATTCTGGAATGGTCTGTCGTTGGGACGGCGGTCCCTGATCCGTGGAAACTTCTCTAGCTGTACTTTGGTTGGCCAGAACAGCCACTACAGACCCAAATTGAGCCAATAGCCCTTCGAGCTGGTGCTCAATCCGAGTGAGGTGCGACGGCTCTCGTTCGGCCTCCTCAGCAGCAGCATCTTGGGGTGAGGATGTCCGCGACGACGCCGAACTGCTTGAGTCCCTCGTTGGGCTCATAACCTGCGAGGTGGTGCTTGCCTGTGAGCGGCGAGTTGCCACCATCAGAAGAAGACTTGGTTGTGCGGGACTCAAAGATCCGGCGGGGACAAAATGGACTGGCTGCTGCAGTGCTGCGCGCTGCGCAAGTCTAGAAGTGCCAGCCCCAAAACCCCAAGCTGTATTAGTAAGTTGTATAGAAAGCAATGCTGGCCAGTCATCCGGAGCAGGCTTCGAGCAGTGTACAGCTGGATCTGCGCTGCAGATCGGCTGTACTGGTTATACTGCCTCGCTGGCAGTTCATACTCTCACGCGTCAGATCGCGCCGCAACTGGCGCCTCGACTTCGCAAGTGGACCGAGAGCCTCGCGCAGCCGGAAAACTACATCGCGCTGCGAACGCGCTACCTGGACGACGCCATCACTCAGCGAGGCTCCAGTATCCGTCAGATTGTGCTCTTTCGAGCAGGACTCGACACCAGACCCTATCGGCTGGCGTCCCTGCAAGACTGTCATGTATTCGAGGTGGACCAGAACATTGAGCTCTTCGAGCACAAAGTGCACATCCTGGAGGCGCTGGATGCGCAGCTCCTCCCTTTCCAGCACGATATCATCGTGGCCGACGTGAACGACTTCAACTGGGAGGAGAAGCTGCTCACGGCCGGGTTTGACTCCACCATCCCGACGTTTTGGGCGCTCGACGGGGTCACCATGTACCTGGAGAAGGCGAGCAACGTCGCGCTACTCAAGACGATCGACATCTTGTCAGCTCCCGGTAGTGAAATCTGGGGGGACGTCGGCGGTCAGGCACTGAAAGAGGGCGAGATCGCCGTGTTTAAGCAAGTGGACAAGCTCAGCCAGGAGGAACTGGGCACCCATCTCTTCCGTCTCGGCGACGACGACCCCATCCACGGCGTGTTCAGTGACCTGCCGTGGGAACTCGAGCTCCAGGCGGAACTTGGCAAGCCTGGCACGCACTTCGGGCGGGAATGGGAGCCTGTGCTGTCCGTGAGGACCGAGGAACCCGTTCCGCTGTCGTTCGTTCACGGCACGAAGCAGTAAGAGAGGAGGAACTATAGGAGTATTCGCATATAATAGGACTCTTTAGTACGTGACCGTGCGCTGTAGACGACTCTCTTTACACGTGACGCAGATGCAGTGGCCGCCGACGATCGGACAGGACACGGCCTTGGAATGCATCACTTCCCCCTTGTGGTAGTGGCAGAACTCGCGGTCGCAGAGCGAGCAGTAGTGCAGGATCCGTCGGTCCAGAGCGGCCGTGAACGGCACCTTCTTCTTGTAGCGCGGGTCGTGGCACACGTGGCATTGGTTGCGCAGCGCCCGCGTCTCTGCTGGCAAGTGGCGAGGTCGCAGCTTGCCTTTGAGCTCAGGCACGGGCACCATGTACGTGGAGCGGCTGGAGCTCGTCACGAGGCCAAACTGGTTGGTGGCTTGCACCACGAACTTGTACGTCTCGCCGTGGTGCAGTTTGTCCACCGTTACCGTCGTGGGCAGCGGGACGGCCAGCAGCTTGAGCCACTTGACTTCCTCCGTCTTGGTCCGCGTCCAGCGCACCGTGTAGCACACGATCGCGACGCCGTTATCCACCGGTTTCTCCCAGGAAACACGGGCCGCGGCGCTCTCCACTGTGGTCTTTTTCGGCTCGACTTCCACCGTCACACGCGTCGGCATGTTCGGCGGCAGGCGGCGTAGAAGTCGAAGCAGCGAGTCCGCGTCGCCGTAGATAATGCCTCGGATCGGCAGCATCACCACCAGCAGGATGACGATGGCGTCGTCCAGCCACCAGAAGTAGATCTTCAGCAAGCCCCACAAGCTGCTTCTGTGGTCAACATCGTCGTCCGAGTCGGCGTCTTCAGCGTACCCCATCTCCAACTCCGGGTTGCGCTTGTATCTGCTCGGGGAAGACGGCGAGCGTGAGGACCGCGACTTTCCCGAGCTGGACAGCAGAGGCAGTGGGGAGCCTGCTCCTGACGAGGCTGACGACGCCACAGCGCTGGCAAACGCTTCGTCGCACCGCACGAACGTGTGCGAGCTGCGGCCGTACGAGTTCCAAGTCGTGAGGCGATAGACCATGTGCTGGTCAGGCTCCACAACGTCCAGAAACTCCGTGTCCGGCCCTGTAAACACCGACACCCACGTGGACTCCCCGGGACTGCGACGCTGTAGCTGATAGCGCTGCGGCGTGTTCTCGGCCGGTACCCACGCAAGTTGCAGCAACACTTTCTCCTGCGCCGTGCTGCCTTCGGGCGTACATACACTCGACACGACCGCTTCAGGCTTGCGGCCCATGCCCAGATACTTCATCTGCAAGAACATGGCGAGTTGATGGCGATGCAGTTCGCTGGTCACGCCGATTTCCTGCAATCTCGCGCCGTCGTTGGCCATCAGCAAGGGGAACGTATAGCCCGAGATGGAGTTGGCCCGGAAGACTTCACTGTACTGCGGTAGCTGCACGGCGTAGGCCACCCAGTCGGCCACTTCGGCCACGGTCATCTCGGCCCCCACGCTCTCCCAGCGCTCGTCCAGCTCCTTCCACGAGATGACGGCGTCGTGGTCTCTGTCCAGCTTTTTCAGCGCGGCGTCCACGTCCTGGTCGTTCTGAGCCCGGGTCTTGAGCTCCGACAGGTCCAGGCCGCCGCTGTCGTCCGTGTCCAGCAGGTGGTGCAGCTTGTCCTTGATCTGCTGGATCTCGCGGCGCCCCACGTGGCCGTCGTTGTCGAAGTCGGCCAACAAACTCTCTGCAGTCCCCGTCGCAAGCACAAACGTGAGCACTTCAGAACACAAGAAAGCAAGCACGCGGAGGGGGCCAAGGCAGCGGCTTTAGTAAGGAAGGAGCCAACCCGAGCCATAATGCAGTAAAAGCATCGATATCTGACAAAACCAATGTTTCAACACTGTACTCAGCGTTTCAACGTCGGGTCGGAACGTACCAACTTCGGGTTCTGGGAACGTCTTGTTGCGCTTGGTGGGCTTCTTGCGCGTCTCCACGTCGTCCACGTTATTGGCCATCGTCACAGCCATCTCCATCACCTTGTTGTTATCTGAAGGCGAGTAAAGCAACGTGTTAAAATGTGAAAACAGAATAATAGCACGGGTTTAGGCGTACCTTTCGTGCGTGGCGTGACGACGTCTTTGGCGTCCGCTCCCGCGGCGAGCAGCAGCAGCGCCAGCATGACCATTGCGGCCATAGTAAGTAGAGGTGCGCATCTTCCGCTTGCACTGGTGGTCACGGCGCGCGGGGCAGTGACGCAGCGGCTGCAGTGTCTGGAAGCGGGCAGATCGAGCCGCATGATGCGTCGGCGATCTGGCAAAACGTTAAATGAGGCTGAAGCAGAAACCATATGTCGTTGTCAGCACTTGACGTTTGTATGCAAAGAAAAAATAATATATCGGCGCGAAGGTGGTTTGATCGTTGCTGAACTTGTCACATTTGCGGACCTGGGATTCTCGTGGATGTTGCCGCTTGCCAGTGATCGTTCGTCGCCCAGCTCGCTGGTGGTGGAGATTGAACAGGACAAGGCACCTTATCTTCGAGAAGCTTGATCTTGCAGCGAGATCTTGTCTTCTGAAGGTTTTGAGTCGCGTCCCTTTGAAAGCTTTCATGCCACGTGGCAGTTATCGCTCGGGTTCTTTTTCTCGATCAAAGTTGCCGATGCAGTCCTGGTCATCGCGCAGGACAACGGCAAGGAAACCGCGCAAAACGGCACGCCAGTTCTCGATCGCACGCGCTCTTCAGAGCTGCCAAACTGCCAGTGGTCGTATTTTGGTTGTTTATCAGCCTCGCGGCAGTCTTGTTTCGTGTCCTTCCAGGTTTCGACTGAATTCGACCCCTAGGCAGCACCTCGCGAAGTCCTGGATGTCGCTGCGTGTGGCAGTTCTGGCAATGGAATACACTGGGAACTACACTTTATTCATACAACACCGTCTTGTACATGGCTATCCGCTACACGCCGATATA
>JAABLL010000147.1:3176-21270 GCA_012295475.1 Phytophthora gonapodyides | reverse complement strand
CCACAAAAACGTTGTTCTCGAAGTTTATACAAGCTCCAGTTCTGCCGAAGTTAATTTCACAACTATTTGCACTGACAGGCTTTTAAACTTCATCTAGGGAGAGCTCCGTCTCGATGACGGAGCGGTAAGTCTCGGACCACTGCAGCAGCCTCTGCAGCTGGTCGAACGAGCACGCCTCGCGGAAGTAGCGCTCCAGCGACGGGGACATCATGTTCAATCGGAGCGCCTCGTTGCGCAGCGCAAAGAACACCTTGAACAGCTTGGTGAGCTCCAGGACCTCCTGGTTGAACATTTGCTGGGCGTGGCACTGGAGCTGCAGCTTCTGGTCGGCCGTGAGCTTCAGCTCGGCATCCAGCTCCATCGCCAGCGGGTTCCCTGAAAACGTGCGCAGCATCTGCACCTGAAGCACCCGCGAGCGCATGGCGGCGAGCTGTCTCCCCACAAAGACGAAGCACTTCCACACCGCGCGCTCCCGTTCCCCCTGCTGCATCGCCAGCGTGCGGCGCTGCCGGTTCAGCCTCATAAGCGACTTGAAGTTGGTGGGGTTTTGGATGGTCGAGAAGGCCTCCGTGCGCCCGGTGACCACCTCGACGCGGTTCTTCCAGTCGAACATCTGTGGCGAGTTCGGGCATGGCAACGGCCCGAAGCCCGGGCCACTCACCCCCCATCGGTACGAGCGCACGAGGTCGCGGTTGATCTGAAGACGCTTGATGCCATTCTCCAGTGTTTCCACGTACGTCTGCTGCTTCTTGCGGCTCTCGCGCGCCGAGTCGCGGTTGCGTTCCAGCTTCTTCTCCTTCTTCTTGGCTTCCTCGTCCATCAGCGACTTCAAAATACTGCTCACTTCTGGTTCCTCCGGTTTCCTGGCAATATTCACGAAGCCCGGGCCTCCACGTACCCCCTTCGGTTGCAGCGCCCTGGCTGGTTTCAGTACTGGAGCGACAGCCGGGGGGATGCCCGCAGGGAAGATGGCAGGCGCCTGGGGCATCTCCACGTCGCCGGAAGCGCCGCTCTGCGGGTTGACCTGCTGCGGCATGGTCATATTCAACGGCATCTGCATGTTCATGCCCATGGGCATCCCAGGAAGCCCCATGGGCATCTGCATGCCGTTCATGCCGCCCATTCCATTCATCTGCGCCATCTGCGCCATCTGAGCCATTTGCATCTGCAACTGGAGCTGCATCTGCATCGGAAGCTGCATGCCGTTCATGGTGTTCGCGCCGTTCATGCCGTTCATGTTCATGCCCATGGGCATCTGCATGGGCATCCCCATCATGTTCATCCCCTGGGGGCCCATCATCGAGTACATCATGAAGGGGTTCATCATCATTCCTGGGCCGAATGCGTTGGCTTGCTGCGAAGAATCAGCGGTGCCGGCGTTAGTGACGCTGCTGGGGTCGGCGTTCTGCGCGTTATTGGCCTTGGAGGCAGCATTTCCATTGCTGCTAGCGCTGGACGAAGCACTTGCTGGGACACCAGGCACACCAGGCTTCTCTTTGCCGTTCTCGGAGCTGTTTCCATGGAATCCGAACTTGGCATTGGCGGCAGACTGCTGCGTAGTGGACGAGGTTGTGGACGATGACGTCGCTGCTGTGGACGGAGCGCGAGACGCCGGCGTTGACGAGTGCTTGGCAATGAGTGAAGCCGCTCCCTCAGCCACTGCCATGTCCAGTGCCGTCGGGTTTCCCGGATTTGACGAACTTCGGTGAGCTGACGGGTTGCTGGGTTTCCCCGAAGCCGACGCGTTCGTGGCTGCAGTGGGTTGGTTTCCACCACCGAAGCTGCCCATCCAGTTGTTGTTCGCTTGATGGAATTGCTGCTGCTGTTGCTGGTATTGCTGCTGCTGCTGAAGCTGCTGCATCTGCATCTGCTGTTGCTGGAGCTGCTGCATGTGGTTCGGATGCATCTGATGCTGCTGGCTCTGCTGCTGCTGCTGGAACCCCATCATGCTCTGCCCGGCCGCGGAGTTAAACATCAAGATGTTGTTGTGCATGGCCATTTCGCGCCGCTCGCCCTCGATCTGCTTGGCGAAGGCCGCCTCGTCGTTGTCGTCCAGCATGCTCACGATGTCCTCGCTCAGCGACCGGTGGACGTTCGCGCGCGGCTTCTGCGGGTCCTCGTGGGTCGGCGTGGCTGCCTCCGCGTTGGGCGACTGCTGCACGTGGTTGAAGCCGTTGAGGCCGGACACGTGCAGGCTCGGGTTCGGACTGGCTGTGGAGCTGGCGGTGCTGGCCGTGCTGACTTCGTCCATGAACATCTCGTTCATCTTCATGCCGAAGTTGGCGTCGTTCTCGTTCCAGTCGTCCCACAAGTTGCGGCTCATGTTGGACGACAGCCCTCTGAACGCAGCACAAATATGACGTCAGCCAACAGCTACGAAAGGTGGCGATTTCTCGAGGCTGGACGTACGAGAGCACGGGGTCAAGATGCAGTGGAAGGTCCGACATGCCGAGGTCCATGGACGGCTCCTCATTCTCGCTGGTCTGCTACGTACGACGAGAAATGGGAACGAAGAGGTCAGTTTGACCGGTAGGAGGAGAGGCTCCGATAAGGGAACGTACGCCGAGCGCCTGGTACGGCTGGTAGTGGAGCGCGGCCTTCTTGGCCTTGGGCGCCTTGGACATGCTGTGTCTGCTACGTCGGTGCGGGGCTCTGGGCACGGGTGGACGCGGCGGGAAAGCCCTTGACTTGTTCGCTGCAATTCGGCGTCTACCTTGGAGGTCACTCCAGGCGGCCTGTCCGTGTGCGCTGTTATATCGGACAGCTGGCCTTGACGCTAACGTAATCATTCTGCGGACTGGGATTGGCGGAAAATGGATTTTTCCAGCCGATGATTCGTAGAAATTACATTTAGATATATGTCGGTTGTATGAAATTGGTTGCGGTAGGCGTCCAGATGTGGGCGATTCACTAGCGAAACTGGCTATGTGGGGATAGCCTACCATGTGGGATGCGCAAAGGACCGCCTCGCGGTACAGCTTCCGTTTGATGGGGACTGGAAAAACGCATACAACTGCTGAACAGACTAGGAATTACGCCGGTAGCGATGGCCATATCGAAGTTGACAGCGTGCAAAAGCGCCGTGTGATTGGGCCGAGGTCCGCCACTGAGAGCCCGCAGCATGGCCGGGCTGGAGGCGCTCGCCGCGCGCCGGTAGTCCTCTGCTGTCCACTGCTGTCCATTGCCGCAGCGCTAGTGTCCGCACTTGAGGCTGTGGACGAAAGTGGCTGCGCATCGATGCCGAACGCCGGAACGAAGACGAAAGCAGGTATCAAGCGGACGATGCCGCCAGATGCGGGTGCCTTCGGCCGCAGCAACGACGATAGCAAGCTCGATCTTGCTGTCTCGTGTTGCTGGCAGGCAGTGACGTCCTGGATCCAGGTTTCTTTGGATAAATTATGTTAAACAGCGAGGAGACGAGAGGCTGAGCTGGAGACGCCCAGCCATTTCAGTTCGCCTTATGACTTGCCGCATTTTCCTTGCTGTTGCTGCACGACTCAAAACATTACGAATCACCAGGCTTCGACATGTTCAAGCCGCTACAGATTGCTGCCTATAAAGCAGCAAGCGAAAGCACTGCTCCCGCGATTCGAACGAGGCGTAGCAAGCTTCGCGTCGGTGTGGTTGTTGCCGTTGCTGGCAAGTTGCAGTCTGATGACGTGGTGCACACAACTACTGTAAATGGCTACATCACTTTCGCAATGGCTCTTGGCTCACCTTGCCAAAAACGCAGCTTCCGATTCATGCTCGTGGACACTTGTACTCGCCGCCTCGTATTGTAGCAGAGGCAGCCGTGGCAACGGGCATACACAATATCTACCGCTTGCTCGAAGGCAGCAAGCCCAAGCAGCTGTTGTCGCCTATGATTGGTGGAAATGCGGCTCATACGAATATCGTCAGAGCTGGGGAGCTCGCTGGCTGTTCTTCGCTTACGGCACAGAAAACCCTCCTGTCGCACCAAATCCACGCAGCAGCCGTCAGGAGATTGACGACGCGGGATTGGTGGATATTCCGTGGCCCGGAACTGGTGGCTCTTGTTCGTGGCTCCGCTTGGCTTCGTGCGAGGGCAGTTGCTTTTCGATCTCAAGACAAACAAGCAGTCGATCAAGATGTTGGTGTGGCAGGATGTGTTCACGGAGGACGAGGTGATGTCGGACTCGAACAAGGTGTCCCCTTGCAAGGACATGGCGGGCAACGTCGTGTCGGGCATGTTCCAGGTCGAGTCCAAGACGGTGGCCAAGGGCTCGGACAACGTCGACATCGGCTGCGGTGACGCCTTCGGCGGCGAGGACGAGGCGCTGGACGACTCGGTCGAGACGGTCAACAACGTCATCGACGACTCGATCGGCTTCGGCTACATCGAGACGGGCTTCGACACCAAGGCCGAGCTCAAGACGTACCTCAAGTCGTTCTTCCGCAAGACCATGAAGCACCTCAAGTCCTCGGGCGCCAGCGACGAGGACCTCGCTCAGTTCAAGAGCGACGCCCAGGAGATCGTCAAGTTCCTCGTGTCCATGTTCAAGGAGCTGCAGTTCTACATGTTCAAGTCGTGCGACTCGGAGGCCGGCCTCGCCTACGCCTACTACCCGGAGGGCGCCGTCGCCCCCACGTTCTGCTACATCAAGTGGGGCCTCAAGGAGGTCAAGTTCTAAGCGCGTGCGAGCGCTAGGTGGGAAGCTGCTCCCCTCTTGCGCCTCTCTTGTGCTGGGAGGGGAGGGCCTCCTCTTGACCCGCGCATTAAACTCTAATTAATGCCTCCTCTTCGTGTACTCTCTGCTTTAATTTTTGTGTTTACGTCAAGATTTTATCATCATACAGGCAGCAACAGCGCTACTACAGAAGTATTAGTTGCAGTTGAATCTATTTATTTGCTGTTACGTTGCTCTTCCTACCGCTCAATGACGATGGCGATGACGCTGAGTCCCAGCACAGTGAAAAGCACAGCCAGGATCTTGAGCGTGAAGACCCGGAAGTCGAGCTGCTCCACTTCGTCGCCCTGTTTGTCCACGTCGCCCACTCCGTGGTCGTAGTGCAGAGGGATAAAGTCCACACGACGGAACCCTTGTGTGTTGCGCAGGTGCTCGTTCTCGAGACGGAAGAAGCTCCAGAATGTGCGGCGGAAGAGCTCCAGCACCATCGTGAAAGGCTGCAGATACAGCGGCAGCCAACGAGCAGCACCACGCGGAGGAATAAGCGTCAGAGTCCACGCAAAGCGCAGGAACAGGTCGGCCACCATGGCGGCGTAGTAAACCCACTTCCGCGAGAACATTTGCGAGTCACCCAGGAACTTGTACTGCGGCCGCCCCAGGCCCCAATCCATCGTGATATCCCAAATCCACGTGTACAGCGAACTCGCAGTGAACAGGAACAGCCACGCGACCAGGAACATGCGCACTTGAGACGCATCTTCCTCGCTGTTGTCGTTGTGCAGCGGGTGGAAGAGTCCAAACAGCACGACCACTTGCGTGAGCGCGTACTTGGCAGCATTGGGCAAGTGCGGCCACCACGTTTTCGTATCGTAGACACGGCGGAGATTCTGCAGGAAGCGCCACCACAGCGGCAAGGCACAAACCAACGGCACCACCACATTCACGTAGTACACGTTGTCGGCACAAGTCGTTTCGTCCGGGTCGATTGAAGAGAGCAGAAAATCGCCACCCGAAGGGATAATATCTTTTCGTAGAAACTCCTTGGTGGCGAAGAAGCACACGGACCAACTGACGTCCTGCGTCACCTTGACCGTGCTCGTTAGGTAGTCGCCGATGAAGGTGTGGAAGAACGTCACGGAGTAGAGCGGCGACCACACCACCTCCCACACGGTCCGCAGCATGCCAAGCTGCTGCCCCCACGGGCGGATGGCGTAGAAGTAGAAGGTGTACAGGAACAGCGCCAGCGGATAGTACCCGCGGTGCAGCAGCTCCTCCGGGAAGTAGCCGTTCACCACCTTGTAGTACAGCAGCACGTTCGCCAGGAACACGATGGTCATGTTGGTGGCATCACTGAAAACCTGAGGGTACGACTGCACGCGTCGCGGGTTGAGCTCGAAGATGTAGCGGTAGTTAATGCGAGCCGCGCGCCAGACGTAGAGCGACACGCCCACCAGCCAGTGCAGCAGCAGAAGGCAACCAATGCCGCGGTAAACTGGGTACGCGCGCGTCTGCACCAGGTCGATGAGGTGGTTCTCGCGTCCATTGTGGAACGTGGGCACCACGAGCGAGTCCCAGCAGACCCAGATGAGCAAGATGAGACACGAGCCAGCCTTGATGCCCAGGTAAATGTGGCCCCAATTGACAAAGTCCTCCTTCTTGGTCATGAGGATCGCGACTGCTACCGTGGTGTTGCCGTCGCAGAACCAGTCGGCGAATGAGCGCTCGACCTGCTTCAGCAGCTCCGAGCACCGCTGCGCCGTGGCAAAGTCGAACGTCTGCAGCTTGGCCTTCTGTTGCTCGCGCTGCTCTGCCGGGAAGCTGGCGATCTTGTCGTAGCGCTTGAGGATCTTCACGAAGCCCGTATAGTTGAGCAGCGCGAAGTTGTGCAGCAGGTTCAGCAACCGGTGCAGTTCGACTAGCGAGTTTTTGAGGGATTCCTGCGCAGTAGCAGGCGCGTCCTGCCGGTACTGCAAATGCTCGAGCTGCTCGGCCAGCTGCGCCGTGTGGCGCAAGTAGGCGTGCTCTACTTTGCTGTACTCGTGCTCCAGCGCCTCCTCGAAGGCCACCGGCGCCGAGAGCAGCGACTGTAGCTGTTCGGACTCGGTAGAACTGGGCGGCGAGCCCGACAGCCGCAGGAACGCGAGTTTGCTGCCGATTTTCTTGGCCAGCTGCGCGCTGGTGCCTGTCGTCATGGCTCGCCACTTCTGGCCGCTCAGCGCGTTGGTCTCCATGTCCTCCGTCGGCGCGCGTACCTCGAGCGTCGTATTGGAGGCCGCGGAGGCGGCAGCGGCCGAGAGCGCGGCGTCGATCTGCTGCTGCCGCTCCAGCAGCCGCTTGAGCCCATCGTAGTCGAGGTAGTCGCCGCGCCACTCGGCCACCGAGTTGTCGCGCAGCCGCAGGCTGAAGTGCACCATGTCTCGGCGCGAGAGAGGATCCGCTTGTGGCAGTCGCCGGCCATCGCTTTGCGGTGGTGAGTGCGCGATCTGATTCCAAAAGTTGAAAATCTGATTAGCCTGTAGAATCCGCGAACGGATTTGACGTGTTCTTTTGGCGGGCCAATCGCTGTCCAAGGTTTAGACTTGGGTTTTGTAAGGTGCTATTTCGGGCCACGAAGGTGGACGCCCAAAACGTCCTCCAAGACCAACACTGACGATCGAACGGGAGTGCATACATATTGAGCACAGGCAGCTACGCAGTTCGATGCGAGTTTCTCTCCGTGCAGTGAAAATGCGCGTCATGGCCTCGGCACTTACTTCCGCAGCGCTGCGAGCCTCATCGACAGATCATCCTGCGACTTCTTCTCCCTTGCAGCCTCCGTGGCGGGCAGCTCGGTGCCCACCAGCCCTGCCGAGTCGAGCTGGCCCGCGACCTTGAGCCCATTCTCGTCCGCGACCATCTGAATAAGGTCGTCCACCTGGTCGGCGGGCGTCGAGAGCGACGTGCCGCTGCTCATGGCGCCCTCCATGTAGGCGGCGCGTACGTCCATGTCTTCGAAGTGCTTCTCGAACTGGTCCATGGTGTTCGAGATCTTCTCCACGTTCATGGACTGCATGACCGTGTCCATGCCCCGCACCACGCCGCTCATGTTGGACTTGAGCTGCCCCATGCTGATGGCCGTCTGCACGCGCGCCGCCACGGCGTCCATGCGCGACGCCAGCTGCAGGTAGTTGAGCGCCTGGTTCTTCTCGCGGATCACGTTCTGCGCGTAGATCTTGGCGCCCTCCATGTTGCCCTGCTCGATGGCTTTCTTGAGCTTGGTCTTCTGCGCCGTCTGGTTCTTCTCGCACTTCTTGGCGTTGCGCAGCAGCGTCTTGGCCGTGAACTTCATGTTGAACAGCTCATCCTCGAGCGTGTTCTTGCGCGAGAAGATGTTCATCATGGTGGTGCGCTTGTCTTAAGTCTGCAGGTCGTGCGCACGAGTCTTCCTCGCCTTCCTTCCTGCCTTCCTTGTCGCGGGATAAGCTGGATTTTAGCAAAATGCTATTGATATGTGTACCACATCACTGAACTTGAAGTTGCCTTTTCAATTTTTTGACGGAGCTCCAAGCTCTTCGCAACGCTCAGTTGGAGAAATCAAACTGCCGGAGTTCAATTGCGTTGTCTTCAGTGCTGTCGAAAACTGGTGCACTTCATCAACTTGCTCATCAGCCTAAATGTTGCCAGGGAAGGCGATACAAACACTGGAGCCTCGATTCACGGACACTTTAACAGCGATCGCGTCTGCAGCGACCTGAGCTTGCAGGCCCAAGCCTGACTCATTTGCGCAGCTTCTTAGCCTTGGACCTAGGGACTGCCTTCGTCAGAAACCCCTTCCGTCGCCGCTACAGCTTTCCTCCCGTAGTCACAGTCGGTGTTGAGCTCACAGCACACAAGGGTAGTTGTCTGCCGCTGATCTGCATTTGTCGAGGCTAAAAAACCGCGGGAATGCTGGCACTCGAATGCATTGGCCATGACGATCACCAAAATCGCGCGAGCAGTGTTACGAGTTGGCATCGCCTTCTTATCAGCTCCTTCAAGAAGACAAGCATGAAAAAAAAATACTGCAAGAAATATCCACAGGAAAATGTTATCCAGATGAGAGAATTGCTTTGGTGCTGTCCATTGCAGTTCGCACTTCAACATTTTGCCTGTGACAGGACCTGCTCGATATCCCCGAGAGAAAGCAGCCGACCGCCGTGCTGCGACTCGCAACGCAGCGAGTGACTTGATGCTGCCCTGTGAGTGTCTTGGTCCGAGCGGACGCTTCAGGCCGCCGGGCTGCCAGGCCCAGGTGCCGGCATCCTTCTCAATACTGCAGCCCCCCTCCTGCTGCATTTATTACCATCTGCCCGACAGCAGACTTGCTGCGGCTTATGAGGAATTCCTCCCAAATGAATGTTGAGTTGTTGAATGCGAATGTTATCGACGCGCCGCACGTGGAGCAACTTCAAGCCGTTATGCGCCATTTGCGGGCGTTTGGCGCGATCGCAGGCTCATTCCTGAATCCGCCGCCTGCGTCACAAGTCGCCACCTTCCACCGCAGCAAGCACCATGATGAACGATCTCAAGCCCGCGACGCCCGAGCCGGCGTCGCCCCCGCCGGCGCTCCCGGCGCATGTAACCCGTCAGCACCACAGCCACAGCGTGGACGGCATGAGCCCGCGCGCCCACAACACCGTCAGCTCCGTCGCCACGCTCGCCGCCAGCAGCAGCGACCACAAGAAGGCGCACCACGTGCGCCGCATCTCCACGGGTCAGATGGCCGATGAGACCGTCCCCAAGGAACGCATCGACGTCATCAACGACTACCTGCAGGCCCGCATCACCACGCGTCCGCTCATCGGCGTCGTCTGCGGCTCCGGCCTCGGAGGACTCAGCAAGTGCCTCTCCAACCAGGAAGTCATCAAGTACGAGGACATCCCGCAGTTCCCTCGCTCCACCGTCGAGGGCCACGCTGGCGAGCTGGTCTTCGGCGACCTGGAGGGCATCCGTGTTGTATGCATGCGCGGCCGCTTCCACTGCTACGAGGGCTACGCAATGCGCGAGACCGCACTGCCTATTCGTGTCATGTACCTGCTGGGCATCAAGTACTTGCTGGTGACCAACGCTGCCGGCGGGTTGAACCCGGACTTTAACGTGGGCGACCTGATGATCCTGAACGACCACCTGAACATGCCGGGTCTGTCGGGCCAGCACCCGCTGATCGGCCCGAACGACTCCCGCTTCGGATCTAGGTTCACCCCGCTGTCGAACTGCTACGACAAGAAGCTGCAAGACCTGGCCTTCAGCGTGGCCGAGAAGCTCGGGCTTGCCCACAAGGTCCGAAAGGGAGTCTACTGCTTCGTTTCCGGGCCAACGTACGAGACGCCGACCGAGTGCCGCTTCCTCCGACTGGTGGGCGGCGATGCTGTCGGCATGAGCACCGTGCCGGAGGTGATCGTGGCGGCGCACTGCGGGCTGAAAGTCATCGGGATGTCGCTGATCACCAACAAGGGGCTCTTCCCGGGCGAGGAGCGCGAAGCGGCTTCCCATGAGGAGGTGCTCGAGACCGTCCAGGCCACGCAACACGACATCGAGACGTACGTGCGCGACCTGATCACGGCCATCGGCAAGCAGCACCGCGCCTAGAGACACCTCTCGTCTAAGTTATAGGTTTGCTAGACGTGTGCCGATTAAAACTAGAACAGCCTCCGTCACGACTCCGTGTTGTTAAACAATTCCTTTGACGGGAACGATCTGATCGGCGGGAGGCTTGACGAAGCTGCCGACATAGCCAGCGAATCGCTGGCAGCGGTCTCATAGCGCAAGCCAAACACGAGCTGAGTGACGCAGCGAAGGTCACGCGTGAATGCAAACGTGCTTTGAGGCGGGCCGCACGGCAACGATCCCTCAAAGCGAAGGTATCTTCTCCCGGTGGTCCTTGGCGAGCATGACGCGGATGGCGTCGAGAGGTACTTCGCGGTGAGTTATCACTCACCCAAGCTGCCCGGCCGATGGCGCACAGCGAGTAAGTATGCACTGCTTCCTAGCTAATAGCTACACTACAGATTGTGAGCTAATCCAGCGCCGAGCACTCAACACACTTCGACTTATTGAGCGCGATGAACCAATTGCTGTGGATTCATTCTGACTTGCGTTCAGTATGCTTTTCGCTCCACCAACCAACTGGCCCATCTCCATGTGCTAGTCGCCCACTTCCTCTTCAACTCCCTACTTCAGAAGTGCGTCATTCGCCTCGAAAGTACCATGATGAACGACACGAAGAACGCGGCGGCCAAGCCGAACGACTTCTCCGTCCCCCTGCCGCAGAACGAGGGGGACACGACCCCGAACAACAACGCTGAGGAGGCCGCCCCCAGGGAGCGCATCGACATCATCAATGACTTCCTGCAGGCCCGCATCACCACCCGCCCGCTTATCGGAGTCATCTGCGGCTCTGGCCTCGGAGGACTCAGCAAGTGTCTCTCCAACCAGGAAGTCATCAAGTACGAGGACATCCCGCAGTTCCCGCGCTCCACCGTCGAGGGCCACGCTGGCGAGCTGGTCTTCGGCGACCTGGAGGGCATCCGTGTTGTATGCATGCGCGGCCGCTTCCACTGCTACGAGGGCTATTCCATGCAGGAAGTGACGCTACCCGTTCGTGCCATGTATCTGCTGGGCATCAAGTACTTGCTGGTGACTAACGCGGCCGGCGGGTTGAACCCGGACTTCAACGTGGGCGACCTGATGATCCTTAACGACCACCTGAACATGCCCGGTCTGTCAGGCCAGCACCCGCTGATCGGCCCGAACGATTCTCGTTTTGGCGAGCGCTTTGTGCCACTCACCAACTGCTACGACGAGAAGCTTCAGGACTTGGCGTGCGGCATCGCAAAGAAACTTGGCCTGGCGCACAAGGTTCGACGTGGCTCGTACTGCTTTGTGTCCGGACCTACGTACGAGACTCCGACCGAGGCTCGCTTCTTGAGGCTGATTGGGTGTGATGCTGTCGGCATGAGCACGGCTCCTGAAGCGATTGTGGCCGCTCACTGTGGCCTCAAGACGATCGGGCTCTCCATCATCACGAACAAGGCGATTTTTCCCGGAGAAAAGGGCGCCGCGGCTAGCCATGAAGAGGTTATCGAGGCCATTGAAGCCACGCAACACGACATCGAGGCGTTCGTGCGTGACCTTATCTGTGCGGTTGGACAGCAGCAGCACTCGTAGATCGGCGCGAGTCTTCTAAGTTATAGGCTTGGTAGCTATATGTCGGACGATGCTGTTCGTCAGACCTACAACCTTCGCGTCCTAGACTACATGCAATAGATGACCGATATCGAGGCGGTTTATCGCTATCTTGCATTACGCCGGGGGTTAGTCTGGTAAAAAGATAGTTTACCGTGCGCGCTGATGTACTTCTGACTGGGAAGCTCGGCCCAAAAAGGCACCGTGGATATTGTACGCGATCCCCAAAGCTTTGGTTCAGCCTTGTGTTCTATTAAGGTGCTGTCACGGCAACTATCGCTAGTTCCCAATGCATGGAGAACGTACTACTTCCCCAGCTACACGCTCTTTGCAGACCGCTCGAAAAACTTGATGCATCCATCATAACTCGCACTCACGATCAACCCTGTGCACGCGTTTGTATTCACGTCGTCGCTCGCCTCGAGTTTCGACTTGACCATGGCGTAGGTACTTGCAGGGGCGAATAAAGCAACCGTAACAATGCCGCTTGGTGGCTCAGCAGCTGAATGATCCACACACAATACATGTACGAGGAGATACGATAAATATCAACAAGACAGCGATCCCAGTCCGCATTTGCACGTCGTACCAGTGAAAAATTCGTAGGACGAATTGCGGTCCTGCTTGTTGCTTTTTACAATGCTCATGGAGCGGAGGTATCTGAACAGTGCACGAGAGCGTTAAACAAGCGGATAACCTAAGAAGCAGCTATAATCTAACCTTGCTTTGTTCCAAACGTAGACTGAGCCGTTCTCAGAACCGCAAATCACGAAGTCTCCGTCTTGGCTGGAGGAAGTCAAAAACAACATGGCGTCAATGCTATCCGAGTAAGCTTACAATTACTTTGTCAACGCTTACCTGAATCGGCCCTTGATCTGAAGATGGCCATTCACGAGGCCCTTGTACTTGCATATTCGCGAGTAGTTGTCCACAGAGAACAGCCGCATGCGCGAGTCGTTGGTGCTGACCAAGAAGTACTTGCCTTCCGGATCGAACTCGATGCCTGTGACTTTGCGTCCTTTTCGCATCGACCCGCGGCTGTTTCGGCACTCGATTTGAGTGTAGTAGTTCATCTGCTGGTGCGAGTTGACTTGGTAAAAGATGCATTGGCCATTCAGCAGACCGACGATGGCGCGTGTACCGCTGGGGTTAAAGCTGGCCGCTGTGATCATCACTGGAGTTTGCACGTAGGAAACCACGCAGCCGTCAGGGATGTCCCACACGCGGGCCTTGTTGTCGAAGCACCCGGATAAAAAGTAGCGGTCCTCCTGCGTCGTATAGCCACAGCATACGATGTCAACGAGGTTTAAACCAGATATAAAGGAGTCGCCTCCTGCTAACCTTTGGGTGGAAGTCGACTGCGGGCACACTATCAGGGTGGTGAAATACGTGCAAGCAGTCTTCGCGTGAAATATGCCAAAGCCGGACCGTCTGAATCGCACAATTACTGTCAGCAAAACCAACATGATACCACACTCGATACGAGCCAAACCTTGTCCATTGACGCCGACAGAATAAAGTTGCTGCGGCTCCACGCTACATCGACAATTGGCATTGTATGGCCCTGGGGTAATGCAAGCACACAATCAGAGAAGAGTATACGTAATGAGCGGGGTACACCCTTCATCTCAAGCAGCAGAAGCCCACCTGGTAGGACCTTTCTGGCTCAGCGTCGAGGATCTGCTTCTCGTCACTCTCCCTTGCGAGCTGTGCATCTTCCTCGGAGCTGATCTGAACTTTCCAAACGCGCAAGATGGCGTCTTGCCCTCCAGACACGAGTCGGGCACCGTCATGGCTGAATTTCATCGTCCAGATCGTGCCGGTGTGCTTCGATAACGTTTGAGCTAGACACAAGTCATCGAGGTCCCTCTTCTCCTTCTTGCAAGACGTGACCTAGAATCAGGCGTATACCTGATCAGCTACGACCTCCACGAACTATGTACAACTTCAAAACGCTGCTAGTGTTACCGGAACGTGGTTTCTCTTCGTCGGTTCCTTCGCCTTTGACTTCATCGGGAACTTGGACATGATTTTAGTAAGCGACGGTCGCCTGGTCTTGGTTCGCTTAGCCTGCACACAAATAAACAGAAGACTCGGTGTCAGGAGCTCCACAGCATCGTTTCATATCTACAGAGCTACACACCTCCTCTTCCTGTGGAGCGACGAAATTGTTCGGGAAGATGGAGTACGAGTTCGCCGGCATGCTGGCCAAATCGCGGATGTCGAAGACCTCGCCCGTGTCCTTGTTCTTCACGATGTACTTGCTGTCGTCCGCGTCCGTCACTTTGTTCTCCAGCTCGGGACCTCCTGACTGTTGGTTTGTCGGAGTATTCGAGGCTGAAAACCAGTCAGTTGAAGCCTTCCAACACCTCCCTACGCTGTGTCAAACTCACCCGCTGACGCCTGTCGTGAGGCGTCCGCCTCCACGTCTTCGTGGGCATCGTAGAACTGCAACGCATAGCCTCAGTCAGCCTTAACCTCCTTTATAAACAGTTAAACCCAAGTGACGCACGTCCTCGTCCGACATGAGTCCGCTGTCTTCGTGTCGGGGCGCGCGGCCGTGCGCAGCGGGCGCCGCCGCAGTTGGGGCGGGCGGTGCCATGTTCGTCCTGGCGCTACAGCTTCCGGTTCCTGGGGCTGCTCGAGTCTCCTTCGTCTCCATATTCCTGCAGTTTCCCCCTCCGCTCGCTGCAGTGCGGCAGGGCTGGCTATGAATAAACTTCAACAAAATGACAATCACTCCTCATGTTGAAGCGACACCCAATCAGCTTGAAGACCTTCTGGAAGGATTCGCTGCAACCCGCCACTTCGGATTTCGACGGCCAAGACGCAAAGCCAGAATGACGATCGCCAGCGCGGCGGCCGAGCCGGACTTCTTCTCGCTGCACACGCGCAAGCCCAAGCCCATCGATGTGGAGATGCTGGACTACCGCTTCGTGGAGCGCTGCACCGACCTGGACGAGCTCAAGGGCATCCTGGCGACGCTGCGCTCGGGCAAAGAGGGGCGCTACCGGGAGCTGGAGAAGGCGACAGAGAATCGGATTCTGGCACTGCTGCCCGAGCGAGAGCGCAACAAGATCCTGCGTATGCGCTCGGGCCCGAGTGCCAACGAGCAGAGTACTGAGGTCGACGATCTGGCCAGTTGGGCCGCTGCGATGGACCTAAAGAACGAGGCGCTCAAGAGGCAGGCGCCGATCAAGCGAGAGCTGCCGCCTGTTCGAGGGCAGCAAGCGGCAGGGGACATGCAGTCGGAGCTGAAGCGGGCTCCTACTGATGAGAGTGCAGAGCAGAAGAAATCCAAGGCGATTCCAGCGTACGATTTCCGGTCGTGGGAGAAGTATGATGTCGATAAAGCTCTTGACGAGATTGACCAGGACAGCGCGCGGGCGAAGGAACAGGCTCGACAGCAGCGAGAAGAGCAGGAGAAACGAGCGGCTGCTAGAAAGCGAGAGCTCGAATCGCTCCCAAAGTCGGTGGAGCTGGAGAAGCTCGAGCCGGAAACACGGAAATTGTACGCAGGCTACGAGAAGCAGAAAGGAAACGACTGCTTCAAGGCAAACGAACTGGAGATAGCACTGCTACACTATACCCGCAGTATGGCCTACGACGACACTGATTCGATTCTCTACGCCAACCGAGCGCTGGTGCATCTCCGCTTGAAGAACTTTGTCGCTGCGGAGGAGGATTGCACGCGCGCAATTCTGCTGGCTCCTGGCTACATGAAGGGGTGGAGTCGCCGTGGCATGACTCGCTACAGGAGGGGTAAGTATGCCGAGTCGGTGCAGGATTTCGAACAAGCGCTACGTCTGGAGCCTGGGAATAAAGAGGTGACGAAGCTGATGAAAGCGGCGAAGGACAAGCACGAGGAGGTCAACGGTGCTCCGCCCTCTAACAACCAGTTCTCGCCAGTCAAGCAAAGCGCGAAAGACGAGGCTGATAAGAAGCCTTTCACGCGCTTTGAGATCATCGAAGACGAGGTTGAAGAGAAGCCCTTCAAACGCTTTGAGATCATTGAGGAGGACGATGACGAAGAAGAAGCGAGTGCCCAAACGAGCAACCAAAGCACGCACAGCCAGCAAACGGGTCGTGGCAGCGCATCCGACAAGCCCTTCACCCGTTTTGAGATCATCGAGGACGAAGGATCGGAGGACGAAGACGACGAGTAACCACGCAGTCTGGACATTGCCACAATGGAAAGCACGTGTACTCCTTGCAACGGCGAAATTGTAGCTCTCTAGCATAGTCCGTCTACCTTTTCCTTGTATACATTCCTGCGATCTAATCCGTTTCCATGTCGGTCGTCTGGCGGTCCTGTTCTGCGGGTTGGCGCACGACGCCCAGTCCTGGCTTGGCTGTCGAGAGGAAGTACGAGCGCGTGTCGCCGAACGAGAGCACCGCGGCCTTGACCAGCATGCCGGGCGAGAAGACGTCCTCCATCACGAGCTTGTCGATGTCGTGGCTGCGCACATCCTCCAGGCGAATGGTGCCCGGGAAAGCTTCCTTCAGCACTACGTCGCCCACGCACAGGATGTCCACCATCACTTGCCGAGACGTGATCTTGGCCACACGGCAGATGACCACGTCGCCCAGCCGAAGCACCTGCGCCGTCGCCAGCGTCTTGTTGGCCCGCGAGACCTCCACGACGTCCTGCGAGATGCGCCAATTGCCGCAGATGGACGCAAAGATGGCGCCGTCACGTACGTAGGCTCCACTGCCGGCCTGGAGCTTGCCGTCGGCGGCGGCGAGGCGCTGGCCGGGCACTGCGACGTCTGCTGAGCTGCTCATGGTCGCTTGATTGAACTGATGGCTGGTCCCGTCGAAAAATCACGTTTTCGCTAATGTGAAATTTCGCTATTGTGATTTTCAAGTTTGGTTCGAGTGAGGAGCTCCATACGTTGACTGAAATGGTGCGACTGAAAACGCGCTACCTGGTGGTGGAGGCCACGGGCGCCCGCAAGCTGGCAGTCAAGAAGGAGGACATTGTGCCGCTGATCCGCCAGTCCATCACCAAGAGCTACGGCGACTTTGGGTCGGGGTTGGCCCAATACGCATTCCAAGGTGCGTGAGCGTCTTGATCAACCACGAGAATTGGCCACGACGCTGACGAGTTGCTTGCTCTGCCTTCCTGCTGCTGCTCAGTGGTGTACTACAACCCACACACGAGACTGGCAGCCATTCGGTGCGCGCGCGAGGTGTGCAAAATGGTGGAGACGTCGCTCGTGTTCGTGACGGACCTGCACAACCAAGACATCAGCATCCGAGTAGCGCGCGTTTGCGGTACGAGCAGCTTGAACGAAGCTCTTGCTGCCGGTATCAGAGATATTCAACGTACAGTACTGGGCTTACTGTGTTGTTCTGTTTGCTCAGGCTCCAGTCGTACGTGCAGAGAGCACCTGCTGAAGTTTTCCCTGGAACGGGCCAAGACCCTGAACCTGTACGCGTCGCAGCCCAACTTTGACGACGAGGTGGAGGCCGAAATCGCCCTTGTTGATCCGCAGTAACCACACCAGGCTATTTAATACTCCATCCAGCTTTCTAGTGCAACCCGGCAGCAACACTGCAACCAAGCTAAGCTGCAACGATCTCCCAAACTCATCTGCTCGCTGTATGTATTTGTTTGCTGCTTGAAAAGAGCTCGAGCAGCTTGAGCCCGCCTACCGCTGCCTGTCTATTCGATGGGCTTGCCCTGCTTCTCGTACTCGGTCTCGATCTGCGCGCAGTGGTAGTCCACCTCGTCGAAGATCTCGCGCACATCCGTGTTGGGCACCTCCATCACGTGCTTGTGGCCGTTGACTGCAGACGAACACAGCATCAGAAATTAGCCTAACATACTATCACTAATATGACCATAGCCCAGCGTACTGAAGTCCAGCTTGATCGTGGGCAGCGAGCCCGTGAGAGACGTCGTGTACGAGATCTCGGCCTTGGGGTTCACCTTGCGGGTCTGTTTCCAGCACACACAAAGCCGCAGTTAAGTAGCTGCTCTTCCTCCTCTTTGCCTCTCGTCTCCTGAGCTTCAGCACGCACCTTCTTGGCCGTCAGCTGCCGATAGAATTCACTGCAGAACGTCCAGAGCCACACACAAGCGTCAGTCGCCGCTACCAGAGCCATTCCCTCGAGAGTGGCTTTACTATCCATGGTGCTGTTGCTCACCAGGCGCCTGTCGCCCGCTTATCGAAGCTGGAGAAGGAGATCTGGGCCGACTTGAGGAAACGAACCACGTTGCGCGCCGCCATCTTGTT
>JAABLL010000146.1:11290-21328 GCA_012295475.1 Phytophthora gonapodyides | reverse complement strand
TCCACCGACGCTTTCCCGCATACCAGAGTTCGAAGCTCATGCCACGAGAAGAGACCTAGCGTGGGCGTTGGCAGGATCGTCGCCAAGCCACGCGAGATGTCCCCACACACTGGCGCAAACTCCGTCAAGCGATACGTTTCGACAGCACTCGCGTACTCCTCACGATCTTCCCATGTCACGTGCAAGTGACTACCGCCAGGTAGCAACTCGACTGTTTCACGGGTACTCGACAGAACGGTGAAGCTCGCGTCCACGATCTCATCAAACATGGCCTCAGTGATACCGTGCGCGTCCAAGTTGGCGATCGTGTCGACAACCTGAAAGCACCCTTGATGAACTGCTTCAATGTCATGACGCGCCACGTTTTGCCCAACCAGCAGCTTCCACACTACGGGCGGCAGATTGAGATCTAGCGGTGTCTTCGTTCGCACAGCCACACCCGCGAGTTTGCCTAGGAACTCGGCCATCTGAATGCGTCGCGGACTCGTGCGCAAATGCGAATTCGGGACGAAAAGCTCGCGGTTCTCGCCAGTATTCATGAGGGAATTGGGACACTGTCGTAGCACCGGTAACAGTGGCGTACGCGTCTGCAACTCCGAGCTCAACTGAGCTAAACACTCTCGGTACAAGCCGCCAAAGTCGTCGCCAAACTCGCCTACAAATTGGCACTTGAACGCCCTGTCCGCCCCACGTAGTAGAGCTGGCTGCAGGCCATGAAGTTGTTCGAAAGTCTGCGCAAACACACTATCGCGCTCGCCAGCCTCACTGGCAAGAGGGTCGCCACGCTCAGATAGTTCGAGTGCATCATGAGCACGGTGGCGGTCAACTTCAATTTCCGGACGAGCTGCTGCTGGGGCTTGCTGCTCCTTGAGAACTCCAAGCCACCAGGCCAGCTTAACATGCTGGAAGACGACACCGCGAAGTGCACGCACTCCACGAGCCAAAAGCGAACGTTCATCTTGAGCTGAGAAGTCGATAAACGCGAGTGAAGTCTGCAAGCGGCAGTTGAAGTTGCGTAGCACCAAGAAGCGGCGTTGGAGAGCCTCCAAATGAATACCCAGCAGTACTGGGAACCCGTGTAGCTGCTCCTCCGTTGGAGCAAAATCCTCAGGCGTCATACGTAAGGGATCGCAGCTCAACAGTGCTTCAGCTCGAGTCTCGCAAATGTCGTTCACGAGCTGCACAAGAGCGCGATCGCGTGCTGGGGTAAATACACGCTGCGATGCGTGCAGACGCTGCAGCTTCTCGCCGTATTTCGTTGCTAGTAGACGTCGCCCGGTAACTGAGAATTCGGGAACGGCTGTGAATGCCACGCCCCACTTGGTTTCTCCAGACGACGACTGCTGCTGTTCCTGAAGCAGACTCGACACCTCGCCAGTAGTAACCTCTTCTGCAGATCGAAGTGCGTCGATGTCTCCGTCAATTGGAGGCGGGGGTGGAAGAGTGGTCGAATCCAGCTCCTCTCCTTCTAAGTGTTCCGACAACGTAAGAGCTTGGTCGTGGAGCAACTGGCGGTGGCGAGCACGGCGCGCTACTGCGTCTGCTTCCTCTCGAACAAGCGCTTCCATTGCGTGCATGTTCGCCAGAATAAAGTCCGCAGCTTGCTCGGCGTCGTCTTCGCAATGGCGAAGCGCGTAGACACACCATTCCATGGGGAACCCCATTTGACTCAACGCAATCCCCAATTCCATTCGGAAGTTCGGGATGGCGCTATCACCGAGCCCTCCTTCGCCTACAAACCCTCCGAGCGTGTCTTCTTCCTCTTCGCTGTAGTACGAATCCTCTCCACTTGCCAACCCGCTTCCAGTTCGAGGAAGACCCGGTTCAAGGCCTCCATCTTCGACCCGATGGCCACCGATCAGATCAATGGAGTCCCGCTGGTTGTACAATGCAAATCCAGGGTAAAACGTGCCCTCAAGCTTCGGTCCAGTGCCACCAGGACCAAAGGCAACGCCCAGATCCTTCCCGTTTAACGCGTAGCTCAGCGTTCCGCGACGCAAATCTAACGTGAGACGTACAATATCTCCAGTCTTGAACTTATCACCATAGGTACCGCGCTGTTTACTTCCATTGTGCCACAGCGCACGATTTCCGATCCACCCCCAGCCGCGGTTATCTTTCCCGAGGTACGAGTCCAAGCGAACGTCTCGGCGAGCAATTCCCAAAAAGATATTGGAGCTCGCGGTCACGAAAGTAATTCGCACCTCCCAAATGTGGACGCCTCCATCGAAGCGTGCCACTCCAATGGCAGTTTGCCAACCCTTATCACGCACAAGGGAGAGCCTAGTGTCTCGCGCTTCAAGCTTAAGATACGGTCCTTTGCGCACGCGGTCCACGCGGCACTGGAAATTGGATTGGACGGGGAACCGCCACACGAAACTATCTCCTTCAATGGTGACTTCCTGGCCTCCACAAGCCCCTGTGAATGCCCGCACTTCCGCTTCCCCTCCTCCGCTGGTTGTTCCTTCAACTCCACCTTCACTTCCCACAGGACTTCCGCCTTGCAGAATTTGTAAACAGTGGGAACTAGCGGTCTCGCTTTGAGGATCCAGCCGCACCCGAATGCTCGTAGCCAGCGGGATGCTCACAAGCGATTCCTGCAGCTCCAGATCGTAAGGGTGTGTGCTCTCGACACGGATACAAACGTCCTCCGAGATGTCTGACAAGAAATTATCAGCTGAAAGCATGAACTCATCCGGAAGTTGAGCCGCCGCCGCAGCTTCCGTCACCGTAAGATCGCTGGTGCCAACATCATCGGGTCTTGTCGGGTCCATTAGGGCCTTCATGACGCCATACACCTGACTGAGTGGCTCAAACCACTCGAACGCACTCATCAGATTATCACAATCGAGCGAGTGGAAACGGAAGCTGAAGTTGGCGTTCTTTGCCGATGCAGTAGCCGTTGCCCCCATGTTGGCAAGCAATTTGCAGTCGGCGTTGAAGGAAATGGTCGGGTGAAGTTGCTGTGGACGCGAAATACTCGAAAAAGCTGTGCCAAGCAGTTGGCCGTTCTTGCAGAAGAAAATCTCCTGCGTATCTAGTCGTAAACCACAGCCAAACACGTCACCAGGACTCACAGCACCGGCGGGCTCAACCCAGCGCCAGCGATCAACGATGGTGTCCCCGGCACACAGCACTTGTCCATTCGCCGGAGCAAAAGAGTAAGACCGCGCGCCATCCGCACTGCCGCCCACCATAACTCCTTCCAGCGGGAATGACGGTGGCGAGAACCCCAGCGCAAGCGAGCCTCCCATACTACTGCTCGTACTCCACTCGACAACATTGACTTCGAAGTAGACAATCTCGGCCTTGACTTCGTCTCGCATCGTCATTACGAGAGCCGGTGTGTGCTCAAACCGGCAGGAGTATACTTCACCAGGTGGTGCACCGAGGCCTTCAGCTGCTAGGGCCTCGCGCGCAGCTGCAGTACTGCTATCGTCAGCTTGGTAGTCAAGCAGGAACTTCCGCTCTTCTCCTGAGAGATGCCGCGTTACGGCCATCTTTGACGAGTGGCTCACCAGCATTTCCACGAACGGTTGCTTTGCGAAGTGGAATCTGTACGGTAAGCTGAGCGATCCACCACCATCGGGATCTAAGCAGGCAGCAAGCTCTTGAACTCGCTCACCGCGTTGCTGGTCCTCAACCGCCAGCATCAGCTCGACAAAAGCTTGCAAGAGAGCGTGGAGGGTGAAGCCGCCGTCCTGGTCTTGACTAAGGGCCATGATCTTGGATCGGCAGTACAGAAGCGCTTGCTTGTCATGCCAGTGGGCACCACGCTGTATCACCGAGATGAGAGCTCGTACAAGCGACACCGCAGCCTGGCCACTCGACTGTTGGTTCTCGCGCAGAACCTGCTGTACTAGCGAGAAGAGCGCCGCTGGCAGTTCGGGACCCAATTGCGCTGACCCATTCAGTTTATCCAATTGCTTGGAAGACGTCAACTGCTGACATTGAAGCAGAACCTCCACGAAAGCGAGAACATTATCCACGGTGACTGGTGCGCAGAGTACGAGATCTTCGTCCGTGAGGCTTATAGCGAACGCAGTACTGGGCTCACCTGCACTTGCGTCGTCCAGCGTAACAACTGGTAGCAACAGGCCACTGCAAAAGTCCGACTCCACAGCCCACAGAGAGGTTTGCACGACGACGTCGTCCGCAACCGGGAGAAATAGCTGCATCCGAGATGGGTCAATAGCCTGGTTCTTGGTGCTTTGGCCTTTACCAAAGTTTTCATTTTCACCACCCAAGCTGCTTTCATCCTGCGTTTCGGTATCAACTTCCTCCGTCGTGGGAAGCTCCACACCTCCACCCCCTGTTGAGGCCGGAGATGCAGCGCGCCATACGCAATGGAAAGCATCAACACGCTTCACAAGATCTTCTCGTACGCAGCGTGTGCAAGAAACATCAGGAGGTTCGAAAGGGTCTTCTTTGCTGCCTGCTACGCAGCCCAATGCGACGTAACCTGACGGCGCAACTGGCCACCAAATTGAACGTAGTTGCTTACGTTGGAAATCAGGATCGCTCTCCGAGTTCTTGGGTAGCCCTTTTCCTGTGATATCAACGCGTTCAAAGCTGACTGGAGGCATCAAAAGGTCTTGGTCATCGTTGTCGCTGAACAGTAACATTGGTGCATCGGGGGCGCCGTTCCCGCACTTGACAACGTCGCCGAGACAGAACCATTTCTTAGCGATCGACGTCGGAGATTCAGGTACCACTGGAAGCATTGGCCGCCAAATTGTTACAGCGTGATCGGCTGCAGATTTCATCCAACCGCCGTCAATGCTTCCAGAAGAGCTAAACCGTTTTCGCCACTTGTGACGGTGCTTCAGCAGCGGATCTGGTGGTGGAATACTCCACAAGCGTTCGTACGTGTCGATGACCATGACTTCAATGCCGCAGGACAGTAAAACCGGTCCTTTTGGAAAACATCCATCGGCTTTACGTGCTCTTAACGGTGAGCTTTCCCAAGCGACTGTCGCCGTTGGTGAAGCATGTGTGCGCGAAAGGATGTGCAGAATTGTCTCGAAAGTGACATTCTCCAGCGTGCTGGGTAGATATACGTCGTTCACATCCTCCCCGGCGCCGTTCCGGTTATCCTCACTTTCCACTAGGACCTCAACAAGCCGGCTGACGCCGGACCATCCAACACTGGTTGGGTTTTCTGCTACCTGGTCAATCGATCGCTGGAGACTCGACAAATTTCGGGACGAGGACAGGTTCTCTGTCAATGTTTGGGCAGATGAACGAGCCATCACTTCGCGTGTCATTCGTGAGAGGATCTGCTGGATCTTCCCGCTCTTTTCAGCCTTTGGTTGTTGATGGAGCTGATACTCAGGCTCACACGTCGTATTAGTCATTTGATCTGGTAAATTCAGTAGCGAGATCAGTCGGCGAAGTACCAGAGGGCTGCCGAGATCACTGAGTGCTGCATCGCCGTTCTGGGATGACTTCCCGAAGAGACGCACGATCTGGACGAGAATTTTACGCGCATGGATGACTGCAAGACGGTCACAAAGCGTCTCCTCTTCTAGCTCGATTTCAAACGCATTCATCTGCCGCACGGTGTCGTCAAAACTGCTGTTGCACTCGCTCCACAGGGTAAGATCGGACTTGGTGTGTAGTGCATCCACTCCAACACAACCAGTGTTATCCATCTTCTTGGTTTTCACAGGACTGCCCATCGTTCGAGCTGCAGTCCGCTGAGGCGCGGACGGACGTAAGGCACTTGATTCTGTTAAAGCATAGCTTAGGTTCTCGTCGCCGATATCTTGGAAGTTAACAAGCGGTTCGGCAGTCTGAGTCCCCATTCCCGAGGTCAAGGCCGCATCGTTGTTTGCGAGGCACCGTGGTGATGTCACCGAACTCTCCAGTTCAGCGCCTCTGTTGGAAATGAGTAAGCGCAACGCATCACCATAGCTATTATCGGTTTGGCGCAGAGCCTCAGCACACACCGCTTCCGTTCGCCCAAGAACCATCGCTAACTGCCGCACATTCGACGGGTAGTTGCACTGCGCAGAGTTCGAAGTTAACAAAAGTTAGCGAGTGTTAAGATCACGGACAATTCATCCTTCCATCACCAATCAATTCTTACCAAGTCAACGCCTCGACTTCGTTGGATCATGGAGAATGCGTCGTCTAAGCTGCCATTGGTCGTCCGAAGGGCTTCTTCGCATTCGATGGCACTAGCCACCACATTTGCTTCTTGTACGCGCCCAAGTAGGCGTAACATAAGAACTTGCATCTCCTGCAAGCTTGGTGGAGCATTCTGTACTCGGTTATAACGATCCATTCAATAAACACAGTTAAGCATTGCAATCGATACGGACAGCAAGCAAAAAAATCATATAAACGTACCGAGCGTGTGGCTGTGCCCACTTCACCACTTGAGCGCAAAACCCGAGTCTTGCCGAGTTCATTCAGGATAGTTGGTCGTTGTGACGTCGACTCTCGGTTGACGCTGTCCCTACCGAGAGCTATACGCAACATCGACCCTACTCCGCCTTCCTGCGACCGTGGTGAAGTTACTGTCGGAGGCTCATTCGGCCCAAAGCTTTCTCGCTGTTGGTACGAAGCAGGGGAAAGGATGACGGCTGGTATCATGTTCGGATACATGCTCGCTGTAGGAGATCCGACCGCTGGTGTACCTGGCGCTTGGAGTACCGACGATCGGGGAGAAGTAAAGCCACCAGCCCGTGGAGAATCAACCGCAGGGTTCGGAGAAATTAGCGCGCGAGGCACATCACTCTCCGCGACAGACGTGATGACACGGAGGCCTTGAGTTACTGTCTGGCGATTGCTGTCTGGTGCATTTCCGCGACTTCCACGGTTCTGCAATTCTGCTGGGCTCCTCGGTATAATCTGTGGCGTGCCAATCTGCGGTTGTTGGTATTCTTGCCCGGGGATCAATATATTCAGGTCGCCCGGGTTCTGGGGTGCAGTAATGATAGGCGGCGGGGCATGGCGACCGCCGATACCTCCACTTGGAGTACGAACCTGGAACTCGTACGTGACCAGACCCCCTCGAGACAAAATTAACGAGATCCGAGACCCAGTCGTGATCCGGGTGCTTGATCCGTGAATGCGCACCCCATTGACGATGGTCCCGTTCTTGCTGAAGTCCTGCAGCTCGAACTGTTCTTCCCCTCCATCAGTTTCTCGTCGTAAACGACGCAGATGGAAGTGTCGGCCACTGACGCTGCGATCGTTCACAATGAGGTCACAGGCTTCTGCTGCGCGGCCAACCCGAGTGATAGGAGCTATGAGTGGGAACGGCGTGTAATCAATAGCGGAATGCCCGGGCCCACCTACGATGTGCGCATGCTCGGTCTCGTTCAGCGGAGGGAGGGGCAGTAAGACGCCCCAGGCGCCAAACGGCAAGTCCCCTTCGCCAGATCGATCCGGTCGCTGCCCGGTTCCCCGTGAACCACTGGAGCCGAAACCAGTAGGGGCAGCACTCGGGAACGAGGGACGGCTCACCTTGCGGCGAGGAGACTGGATCGCATCCATTCCCCAGCTGAGCGCATTTTCACTCCCCAACTTTTGAACAACTTCATCGCACATTTCAGATTCATAATGGTCGACTGCACTGTCGATCACCTCTTCGGTATCCAAGAAAATCTGTCGTTGCTTGACACAAAGCCATCGCTTTTGCAGCGTACTGGCGGCCTCTAGCGCTGGAAGTTCCGACTTACTCGACCATGAGAGCGAGCGTTCAGACGACAGCAGTGCGGCTAAGCTTGACATAAGCTGCGAGTCCATACTCGTCAGACCAGGACTCAAAGTCGGAATCTGCTTCAGCAACGACGACAATGCCTTCGATGACCTCCACCGGATTTGCTGCGTGTACATCCTGAGCCGGCTACCCAACACTTCCTGGACTGGACTGTTCTGAGGCAGGTTCAAATCACAGTGCACTGAAGACTCCTCGCCCGCAGGCGAAATCATCGAGGACAGTGTTGTAATAATACTTTCCACATCATCGAACATGTCGAGAAGAGCTGGCATTCGCTCCACAACTTGAAGCTTTGTGATTGGGATCAGCTGTGCGCGTGACCCTGGTTCAATCAACGGCGACGTAAGCTTATCCGCGCTTGAACTAATCACGACTTGCGCCAAAAGGTCTGCTGTGCGCGGGTCTCGCGTAATTCCTGATAGAACACCCATTTTGGTTGACCCTTGAACCGCATCACCTTCAATTGTGACAGTGCTTCCTTCTCGGAAGCTCTCGACATGCCCGCCAACGATACTCACTGATGCAAATATTGTTGCCAAACCGTCCAGCGCATCCTTAGCCTTTTGCCAAAGCATCAGCGACTGTTTATCACGGGTGTTGCTTTGGTCTTCCGTATCGCCAGCCGGTGTATTGCTCTCAGCGGTGTTGTTGATCGACTCGTCCGTTTCTGGCGACGATGTCGTCGATTCAGGTTTTCGTAGTGCTGTCGAGTCGTTATCTTCGCTCACAAGTCTGTCGAATGCTGCGGTTTGTAAAGTCAGGTCACCAACATCTTGGATATTGGTGTAGTATGCACAAATCGTATCAAGCAGCTCATCAGTCTTCGTTGCCTTTGCAAAACCTCGAGTCAGCGCGGCATTGATTGCAATTTTCCACGTCGGATACAGCGTAAGATATCGCAGAAGAGCCACAGCTTCGGCCGCTTTAGCCTCAGCAACGTGAGCTTTCTCGAGAACAGCTTGCTGAATGTGCGAGACTCCTGAATCCTTAGTCAATGTAACTCCTTTTAAGCATCGTGCTGACTGGCAAAGTGCTGTGCTTGAGCATTCGATGCCGAGTTCATGCGAACAGAGACGCGGCCGAAGAAGAAGCGGAAGCCCCACGAGAGTCATCAGCATGTTCAAAATGTCTCCCGAGAGCGTGGACGTCGGCTGAAGAGATCGGTACATCTTGTTGAGCGCCGACACCGAATGTTGTGGGAATATCAGCATTGCTAGTCGAATACACATTGTAGCCGACGCCAAGTCTGAAGAATTCATTCCAGAGATAATGTGAGTCGTCACCACCGTGTTCGAAGCAATTATTGCACCAACATCAGAATTCGCCGATCCACACGAGAGGAGAACACTCAGAATTTGGTTTCGATAAAAGTGGGCGTGTAAAGCGTCCGATGGCGCAGCACTTACTGTTACTGGTATGGGTGACGTTCCAGTAAACTTGGAGCCGAAGCATTGAAGCATACCGACGCACACTCGTTTGAGTGAAACGCTGGTAGCCAACTGGTAAGTCGCTGCTGTGGTGGTTTCGTTATTCATCGCTGGATCAGCTTGTAGCGCTTTCAAATTCTCCAGCAAGAAGTTAATAAACGTGAAGAGCACCGGATTCACACGACCTGTTGAAGCTTCCCAACGATTCTTTGATTTCTCATCAGCATCTTGAAGAGACCGATACACGAGCGCACGAGCCATCGCCCAACCGGCAGCGTGTAACTTCACGAGCGGGAGCTTGCGCTGTGGGTATCCTCGCTTCACAGGGAGAGCTGTACGCTTTACCGAAGAATCAGTGGCGTACTTGGAGTCGATCTCTTTCATGAGTGACTCGAAAAGTGCATCGGAATTCACGAAGCAGCTATTTTCTGGAAGATCTTTTGCCTGGCTCGCGTCGTCGGGTACACCATCGGGTCCACGGCTCTCTCCTGAGCGACCGGTGAGAATGTACGAGCTGTAAAACCCAGCCGCTATTCGTACAACTTCATCATTTGCGATTGAATTTGAAGGCACAGGCAACGGAAGATCTGCGGAAGGGAGCGTTCTCACCCCTGCGCCGAGCTGCCCCTTGTTGTTTCGCCCAAAAACCATGACCCGCCCGTTCGACATCAAAATGAGCGTGTGGTAGCACCCGCACGACGCATTCTTAATCTTCGATGACAAGGGCAACGGCACGTACTGGGCCGTATTCTTGTGGTCTTTGCTTCCTATTCCAAGCTGTCCATAGTCATTTCGCCCCCATGTAATGAGCCTCCCTTTCTCGCTGATCGTTACCGTGTGATAATAACCGCAGCTCACAGCAACAATCTTTTCGTCACT
>JAABLL010000146.1:0-11190 GCA_012295475.1 Phytophthora gonapodyides | reverse complement strand
CATGACTCGATAGTGAGTCTACCAGTTGCGGGGTGTGCTGATGCTGCATGTGATCAAGGCCCAATTGACCGCAGTCATTCATACCAAACATCAGCAACTCGCCGTTGCTGGACACGACTGCGCTGTGGTGGTAACTCACCGCGGCAGTCGTGATGTGGTATTTCTCCCGAACACTGTCAATCATGCGGGGTGTATGACTCTTTGAGATTGTCGAGCCGATTCCGAGCTGCCCTCGATCATTGTATCCCCACGAATACACGGCGCCGTCTGCAGCTACAGCGAGCATGTGCTCGCATCCATTCGCTGCGGCCACCATATTGATTGCGATTCCACTCAGCGCGCGGACAGGAGTAGCGATGATAACACGCTCCTCGAATGTCCCGTTGCCACATTGGCCGCTCTTGTTTAAGCCGCACGTGAAAACAGCTCCGTCTTTCATTACAACAGCAAGAACTTCGTTTCCCCCAGAGATGTCACGAACGCTCTTGGCCGAGAAGAAAGGTACATGTTCCAGCTTGCTCGTTGAGTTGCAGTGCCCTAGACAGAGCTCTCCGTAGTTGTTTTGCCCACATGAAAACAATTCACAATCGTCAAAGGCGACCAAACTTGGTGCATCGGGTGCTTTTGCAGTCGGCATTCCAGCGGTTCCATCTACACCAGGTGCACCAGGCAACCTCAACACCTCGCTTAATGCAGAGATCTTAGTGGTCCATGCTCGTCGCGGCGGACACAACAGAGTGTTTGCATCAGTTTGATCATCTTGAGCCTCACTGGCAGTATAGACGAAGTATGCAGAGTCGAGGTCCCCACGGTTGTCATCGTAGCAGGCGGCGCACAGCTTGACACTATCGTCATCTCTTTGTCCGTAATACACGCCAGCCAATGGCATGGCTCTGCACTCTTCACAACTGTACGAGCCAGTCGTAGTTTCACAGTAAGCCGGTCCATTGTCGCGGTCGAAAATGCCACAGAAGCCCATGTATCCTATGTCGATGTTTGTTCCCGAAGACGGACAAATCGCTTTGACAAGGATATACCGACCAGTGACTGGGTAAGCCAGTTGCTTGGAAATCTGAGCACAACTGCCATCCAAAATGAAGAAGGCAACAGGCACGTTTTCATCACGAGGGCAAAGCCCGTTGCTCGGTGGGAATGGCAACGAAACAAATTCCTCTGCAGTCATGCTGTCAAAATCCTGGAAGGCTGCTAGGTCGGGCGGAGTGCTGGTAACAAATACAAGCGCACAGCGGAGAGGGCTCGAATACCCTGGCCCTGGGCCTCGAAAATTCATGTAGCTGACGCACATAGGCGTATCCACGTCGTGCTTCAGCACCAGATTCACGTTTGCCCCCTTGGCAGAGCTATAAACTGACGTATCATCGAGAAGACAATTCTGTACGGCGTGAGAACTGCTGAATTCGCCCCCATCACACGAGAAAACTTGTAACTGCAAACCTTTCCCGAGTTGAAGTTCGCTCGACGACGACACCTGGTAGTTAGGCAGCTTCGCCGATGGGTAGAACACGTGGGACGGCATTTCTTGACGAGGGCGAGGGTGGAAATTGACGTCAAACACTGTACCGTTACAGAGCGCTGAGACTGCAGGAAACAATGGTTTGGTAAGCGTTGCAAGACTCAAGTGACACACTTCCGGCTCGGAACGGTCCGAGAACAACGTAATCGTTGCATTCTCGAAATCAAACAGCACGCCAAAAATCCCCCACTCTAAAACTTCCTCGACGCTCTTCCATTTGGTATCCAGCTTGTGTTTCAGAGGTGTATCCCAGTCTAAAAACTCACTGCCAACCATGCCAAAGCTGAGCGCTGCCCGTCCATCCTTGCCAGCTGCGACGATACGAATCTCGACAAAAATGCTTTCGTTGTTGAATCCCTGGCTGGCAACAATTGTTTCAAACTGATCTTCAGACGTGATACAGTCACCTGCAGCCACAATCGTTCCATTCGACATGAGTTGCAAGTGACTTCCTTTAAGTTTTCCATTCCAGCTAATGGTAGCTCCATCGAAAGGTGCTGCAACCAGCCCGCCAGAAACGACTGCGTTAGGAAACTGAAAGTTGGAGCTCCGACACCAGAGCTTGGGTGGAATAGAAGGCGCGAGGTTCCAATGCACGTCAGCATCCTTAATGCCTATCGATGGATAGTAATCACAACCAGCCATGTCATTCAGAGCTAACGTTGCTGTGAAACGTCTCTTTGCGCCAATGTAGAACTCGATTTCACGCCCCTCGCAGTTAAGCATAACGCCAAGCACGTCGGTACAATTCCATCGAATTCCACCGGGTAGCATATCGGTGCTACATCCTTCCCGGTAGAGAAAAACTCCGCAGAGGCCCCCTTCATGAGGGACAAAAGTATTGAGATCAGCTGTACCAGGGGTCACCCCAACAAACACGGGCGTATCTTCAAGTGCACGCACCGAGACCTCCCAATACCACCGCCCCCTGTAGAACGCTTTATCAAACACTGCAAGCCCTCCCCCTTCTTGAACTGAAGCTGGCGATGGAGCACTTTCATCGCTATCATCCAGTGTTTTGTGTGTGATAGTGAGCTTACGGAGATCGGTGCCCAACGTGATATACCGAGAGCAAATAATGTTCGGGTATTTTGATCCGGTGGCCGCCGGAAGAATCGCATACTTTTCCGAGGTATCAACATCAGCAGGAGAGCTATCGGCAGCATCGAACTGGATAAAGCTTTGCCAGCCTTTCCAGCTAGTAAGATCAGTCAGGAGCGACACCAAATTCGTGCGCTGGAGGTGATTCCAGTCTTGGCCTTTGTAGGGAAAGCAGCAAGTCTCCAGGACGAGCAACATGTCTTGCACAGCAGCCTGAACAGTAGACGAAAACGACTTTACATCACCCATTCCGCCACTCGCCCCAGCTTCGATGAGCTGTTGGACTTGGCGCAAGTGCTCCGTCGAAGACTTCAGAAGGAACGTCAACACGTAGAAAAACTCCTGCGCTATGGCATCCGATAGCTGAGGCCCTGCAAACTCCAAGTCGATAAGGAAATGAACTTTGACAGTAGAAGCCTGTCTCGCCGATGCATTTGCCGACGTCTGCCCACCATTTTCACGTACACGTTTAAACGCAGACGAAAGCATCGGAATAACGTGAAACCTTGAGCTCGGAATGTTGTCAGTGCACTGGAGTAGTCGCACGAAGGTCTTGAGACCTTGAAGCCGCCTGGTGGCTCGGTTTTGATGCGCCAGCAAGATGTCTCGCATTTGGTCTTCAGGGTATCGATCTGGGGTATCATCAGATCGACTCGCTGTGAGCAGATTACTGCTTGACTGCTGGATGAATGCGAAAATATCCGCATGAACCTGTTCATCTTCTTCTTCCATCGCTTCCTTTGACTTCGTTTCCATCAGTTTGTTCAGTTGACGAGTGAAACGTTTTTGTTCCGGTTCATCTCTTGCAGTCTCGGCTGGTTCAATTTGGGCTGCCTTCCCGAAATCTATCGTCGTGGATAAATCATGCGTAAGCTTTTTGAGAAATACAAATCAACAGCAATGCACTTACCGTAAGTTGGTGCTATCGATATCCCTGGTAGTAGCTTCATGGGCGAAGATGCCGACGGCGAACACTGAATCGGTGCCGGCGCAAGCTGCAAAAGAAGTTGCGCTCTGCGAATCACAGGCTCGCAAACAGCGTTATATAGCACTTGCTGTCTTTCTCTTGCGTCCATCTCGGGCGAGAACCCATTTGGAGCACCCGCTTCACTGTAAAACATCAAAAACAAGAACTTAGACACGGTTTGAATGACGTAGAGTTGAAAAATGCGTCTACCTGAACACTGCAGCCATTTTTTGCTGCTCTCGCACAATCCTAAGCAAAGGTACAACGTGTTTGTGGTCAATAGAGACGTCATAGATGCAGCAATATACAGCAAAGGTAACGCACCAGCGACGAAGTTGAAGTGCAGCTTTCCAGGCATCGATGACTGTTTCCGCTAGTGCGCCGTCGTTCGAAATTGGCTCGGTTGTGTAAGAAATGTTTGTGTGCTTCAGTAGAGCAGCAAACGTTGCACGCACAGCGCGATCGACTGCCTCAATTCCTCCGCTCTTTTCCAAGGTTGCTTCTACACTGTCCTGCCGCTTCAGCCTCGCAACTCGTAGTTGTGGGTTTGCACTTCCTGGGGCCGAACCAGGGTCAAGAGCATTCCTCACTTTATCCAGAAGCTTCTTCCCGTTTCCAACATTGTCCATCACTTGCTGAAGAAGAGTTTCATTCCGGCTTCCTTCGCTATCGTCCAGCACTGAGCTGGGCCGCGCTTCCTCTAATCCACCGCGAAAGAGTGGGGAATGAAGCCATCGCTCGCTGACCGCTGCACCGTCATCCGATTCACCACCGATAATTAACGTGGCGGCGTAATGGCTTCCGACCCAGGCTAGAACCCTTTGGAGGTCACGTAACCACTCATGGCTTTCTTCAAGGGTCTTGTCGTTGCATCGCACCGCTGGGGGAGGAACCCTTGTCAGTAGTTGCGGTACTGGTGGAGGAATAGTCGCAATTTCCAAGCTTCCTGGGGTTGGCAACCCAATCTCCACCACGGGATAAATATGCTGCGAAAGAATTGTCCGACTGGGTGCAAAGGTGATTTTCTCCGGATCATATTCTTGAGCAACAAGCTCCGTTGTAGTCTTCTGAACCTTGACAAGCAAAGTCTCAGTCCCAAGAAGCTTTGAGAGATCTGCTGGAATAATCACTCGGCGAATTTCGGCATCCAGTGGCAGGTCCCTCACTTTCCAAGAGGTAAATCCCTTGGAGTGGATTATTTTGTCCCATAGTCGCTTGAAAATGTGTCCATAGGTGACTGAGCTGCCACAGCTCTGTTGAAGCAGGCAAGTCGACAGTTCTTTTGAAAGGGATGCACGCGCATCATCTACAAAATCAGCATTACTGGCTGCCTTCGGTGTCGAGGAAACCTCACGGCTTTCCTCGGATGGCTGCAATACGCCTCGCTTACTGAGAATAGCAAACGCTGCATGGAGGCTCACCGAAAGATCGTCTAACTGACACCAGAACTTATTCAGCAAAGCGGGAAGTTCATTGCGGACGGATGGAAGAGAAAACACGCTCAACAGCACGAATGGAAGTAATCTACCCCCGAAGCTGCGCTGAATTAGGATCGGGACAAGATGGCTTTGCTCCAGTTTCACCGAGTCGCTTTGGTTCAGATGTTCCGAGATAAAAGCCACCAACTTCGTGCAAATCGCTTCAATTATCACCCAGGATTGCTTAGCCGAGCACGAGCACCAAAAGATTGCTGCACGTAGCATAACGTTTAGGCACTTGAATTCGTGGCTACTTTCAACAGCGTCAAGAGACTTTATCAGGCTGGCAGGATCCCCTGAACAACGCTGAAGGGCTTCATGCGTCTGCTCCCGAAGAGTATCCAACAGCGTGCTGATGAATGTAATCACCGTTTCAGCAACATTCGTTTCTGACGAGCCATCCACTTTGAACAGCACAACCGGATCCTTCATTAGTTGAAACAGCGTTTTTGCTGACGTAAAGCAAGGCACCAGCATCGGAATCAGCAATTTCCGGGCTGGGGTCACTTCGAATTCGACTTGACTCTGGTTAGCCATGAGACGGTTCATCACTTGCAATCTATCCAAGAGAGATGGGAACAAAGTGGCAAAGCCGTAATAGATCGCTGACGCTGTTTCTTGCTTAACCGCGTGATAGAACCACAAAGCTTCCCCGGACATTGATCGCTTCGGCACGTGATCTGCAATCGAAAAAAGTGTTTCACGAATCGAATGCAGAATTCCCCCAGGTTGCGATGCTGCATCAGGTAATCCAATCTCTTCCCCGTCCAAACAACTTCGCGAAAACTGAGAAGTTTGATAAAACATGAGATATGGTGAGGAAAGCAATGAGAGAGAAATCAGAGTACAAATAAAATCATCATCTTACCTCGAAGAAGTTCAGTTTGAGAAGTCTGATTGTCACCAGCAGCGGATACAGCAAATGGGTAACCAATGGAGAAGTACTGGCGCTTTCGTCAAGGTTTGCTTCGAAGAACTTGGTTGCAATGCTTTCCAACAACGAGTACAATGCCGAAAATGTTGACTCTTTCGGATCAATACACAGCGATCTGTATGGACACCGCGACAACTGAACTGAGTCCACGTCGTCCCCAGGAATATCATTTCCAGCCAATCGATCAAGGTGTGACAGCAAGCAAATAGCTGAGTCCAAGGCATCTGGTACGCAATTCTGGCCACCTCTGCTTGATGAACCGAATTTTGTGCGAAGGGAACTAAGCACGTGGCCAGCTTTCCCCGTCGCAGAAATGCCTTTTGTCATATCAAGGTTATAAGCCCCCGATGAGCTTACAGTGGATATCTTGCGTACGTGGCCGTCACTTGATACTTTGCCTTGGATATTGATTTGACCCCCGACAAGAAGCAGGTCACCATTTTGTTGGGTAGGAGATTCGTAGTCAGGTGCGCTAGACAACGCTGTGACTACGCCAGATTGAATATGCAGCGACGCAGAGCAGCATCCATCCAGGGCACCCTGAGCATTTACTTCAATGCGATTCCATTTTTGTGCCAGCACGGAGAAGCACCACAGATCACAGAATTGGTCTCCGATTCGGGTCGTTCCTCCAAACATCCAAATGTTTCCAAGATCCGAGCACAGGCTATAGTTAATTCTTCCTTCAGGAACCGCTGACTGGGAATCGCCTCGTATATTGGCTGCCCCGTCTTTCAAGACGCCAATATTGTCGTCATGGCACAAGTGCCACAGTCTGTCAAATGTGTTGTACCGCCATAGATCTGACCTGAACTTTTCTTCCCGGTCTTGGCCGCCGAAAATGTATACGCACTCCCCAATCACAGTGGAGGAGCAACCAATTCGGGCACCGGGGTCTAGCGATACTGAGCTGGGCAGGCGAGACCACGCATAGTCATCGAGTGATAAGTACCACGCGTCACCAAGGATTTCGTTGTCGACGGATTGTCCTCCGAACATGAACACAATGGAGTCGAGGCGAACACGGATTGTCGAAGCAGTGTGGAAAGCACGAGCTTGAGGCATGGAGGTCGCAGCACCAATCGCAGCTTGAATCAGCGTCCATGTTGGGAGAGTGCCATCGGCGTTCTTCGTGGTGGCGCACTTGTAAAGATCCATGTGCCGCGATGCTGGACAGTTGTTCTCGCCTCCGATGGCGAGGATTTGGTTGTCATCAATTGACACAAGCTGGTGGTTGCGAATTCCAATGGGGAAGTCTGACCACTTTTCCCAGCTTTTTGTTTCAGTATCGTACACCCAGACTTGGTTTGTCGGCTCTGTCTGCTGGGGAAGTGAAGCGTCATTAACAACCAAACCTCCGACGATGAATAACCTGGTACCAACCAACAGCGAAGCGGATCCTTCTAGAGGTGGAGGTGCTGCAATAGCTGGTGCAGCCTCTGGTGGCTGAATCACTGCACTAGATGATGGAATCATCACGGCTCGCGAAATGCTCTCAAACTCGTGACCGATAGCAGGGGGATACGCAAAAGGCTGGTGCCCAAGGTTAATCCGAATGATTTCACCCCGTTCGAGACTAATACCTGGCATCATACCCGATCGCTTGTCGTCGAGAGAGCACTTGACTTCGGAGTATGCGACCCCCAGATTAACTCCATTTCGGAAGAATGTCATCTCCTGGGTGTTCAAATCCAGCAGACACCCAATGATATCGCCGGCCTTCCACTTTTCGCCATACGAAGAGGATCCACTATTCCAACGTCGCTGGCGATTGCCATCGTATGACCAAGAATGCGCATGATCGCCGACCCCTTCGCCTTGATCGGAGCTTCCCTGAAAGTACCCATCGATCCACCCGACTTGGATCAAGCCACTAGTGACCACTTCTACCTCGTAAAACCATTTGCCTCGAAAGAGTGATACACCGACAGTTGATATAGATCCAAAATTGCTCAAGCCTTCGATCTCCCCGGAACGGTCGATATCGACGCGGCCACAAACTGGGACGACACAAGAATGGTCCTGCAAAACGCTCTCAGCGTCGTCGTTCTCACGTTTGCGCTCCATAATCAATGACGTGGTATAAAACCCTGCAGCAACATCCACACACCGACGAGAGTTTTTCTCCGGGCGAACTTTCAGAGGAACAGGCAGCAAGGCATCAGCACTGCCCCGGTTTCCGAGTTGGCCTTTGTTGTTCCGTCCAAAGACGAAGACGCTTCCTTGTTCTGAAAGCAGGACCGTGTGGTAGCACCCACAGGTCGACCGCACCATTCGCGTGTTAGCGGATAACGCCACCACGTTTGGCACATTCTGGTGGATCTTGTTCCCAATTCCTAGCTGGCCATAATCGTTACGACCAAAGGAAAAAGTACGACCGCCTGTGGTAACGACCACCGTGTGATAGTAGCCACAAGCTACGAAGCATACCATTTCGTTTGGAAGTCCAACCAACGTAGGCACCTTGACCTGACGATTATGAGCTAATCCCAACTGCCCGTAGTCGTTCTTTCCACACGAAAACAATTCGCCAGCGGCCGTGCAAATAATCGTATGATACAATCCACACGCTACCATGGACACCTCGGTACCTTCGAGACTTTTCACGAGCTGAGGCGTTGACTGGTGCTGTGTGTGATCGAGACCAAGCTGGCCGCAATCGTTCATGCCGAAAGTATAGAGCTCCCCAGTATCCGTGATCACCGCGCTATGGTGGTAGCTCACAGAAGCGAACACAAGCTTTTTATCCTTCACAGACTCGATGAGCTTTGGAACGTGAATCTTAGTAGACAGGTTTTCGTGACCTAGCTGGCCGCGGTCGTTGTAGCCCCATGAGTACGCCAGTCCGGTGTCAGTCACAGCGATCATGTGCTCGCAACCGTTGCTCGCCGCGATGAACTTTACTCGCTGCGAGCGCAGCGCCTGCACGGGACGTAGCATCATCACCCTCTCGTCAAAGTGGCCTTGACCACATTGCCCGCTTTTATTCAGTCCGCAGGTCAGTACGACGCCGTCATTTGTCAATATCGCCAGTGTCTCGTTGCCGCTAACGACTTGGCGAATGTCGTCCCACCCGCAAAGCGCTACGCTGGTAAGTTGATGTCGCTCGATATCATCTCCTGTCCCAAGTTCTCCATACGAATTCTGGCCGCAGCTGTACAGCTCTCCTGAGGCTTCACATTTTCCATACATGGGCTGTTCTTTCAACGCAGCAAGTTTGGCGATGGATGCTTCTAAGTTCACGACGCTCGTTGGGGGCTGTTTCATTAGCCACAGGACGACGAAGAGCATCGTCGCAAGTGAGCCACGAGCCAGACCCACTTCCGCCAGAGTCTCAATCGTACGAGCTCCAACACGCGCTTCACCTTCTAAAGTACCGCCGTCAACTGGGTACGAAAGCTCCGCAAGGCAGTCATTCAGTAGATTGAACGCCGACGACGCGGACGGCGCGAGGTACATGCTGTCCGAGTAAGCTGTTGGTTTGAGCGGCTTGAGGTTTTCTTTGACCATCCGCAGAGCTTGTTCATACTGCTCGGGGTTGTTTTTCCGTGTGGCCTTCAGCAGCATCACGACCAGGTCCCAGCCCATAGTCATGCAGTTCTGCGTTGGAAGTGGCAGCGGAGGCGGCGACACTTTGCGCAACGACATGGCATGTGCCCGCGCTGCCAGCAATCGCTGCTCGTGCCGATACTTCTCCTTCTTTGTCATCTGATACAGTGTCTGTAGGTTCTTGATGTAGCTTGCAATGCGGGCGTCGAACACACCGGGCATGGTCTCCGCAGCGTCTCGCTTTCCGTCTGAGCGAGCAGGATCCAATCCGTCTTGGGTCGGCAGTCCCGCCAGCTGCGATATGTGCTGGAACAGCTCGTCCACCGAGTCCACGGAGCTCATGATCTCCTTCATCTGCTGCTCCGGGCTGCGCGCTTGCAGTCGTCCCATCACTTCGCTCTCTGTTTATGCATATGCTACCGTTAGAAAGAGGTCCTTCCCTCCCTCTTTGCAATGTTGGTACCTTTCGGGAGCTGGCTCATGGCAGCGCCAAATTCGAGGATCTTGTCCATCGCGTCTTTGGCGTCTTCGGCGCCCGCTGAGGCCGCCACGCCCGCATCACCGGCTTTGAGCACGTCGCAGAGCGGTACATAGGGCGCCTGCAGCGGCCGCAGCTGCGCGCGCTCGCCCGGGGGCTGCGTCACCGCGGCCGGAAGCGACACTTGCTGCCCCATGGCCTCGTTGCTGCTGTTCTGCTCAGGTCTCTCTTGCTCGCAACTCGATCAGTGCGGAAGATCACCAAAGCGGCGGCAGGTCGCGACTCTTCCATTATATATCTTGTGTGGCAAACACCAACTGGATCCAAAACCGCCAAAATAGGGTGTGGTGTTGTACAGTGTTGCGGGGTACTATTCATAACACAAGTTTATTGTGAATGTTGAGGAATTGCGAGACAAACTTCACTAGGATAGGGCTATTAGGGGGTGTCAGAATTAAGAAAAATCGCTTCGAAATCGCATGCGATTTCACTCAAATCCTGCGTGTGATTTCTGACGCAGATCGCATGCGATTTCGCCCAAATACATGCCCAAATCGCACGGGGGTCTCAGAATTGGAGGCGGGATCACCGAAGAAGCCTCGTGTACAGAAGGAAATAGACAGCGCCTACACATACGCGGTCTTGCGCATCCTGCCATGCTCCTGGTTCCTCTGGCACCATTTTTGTCGTCATCGACACGGCCAAGCGTCAGGGGGCTTGGTACCTTTCGAAGCGTGCCAACAAGCAACACCATACAAGCGTAGCGTGAGACGGCTTCGTAGCCCCAGGCATCAAAGAAAACAGGACTCTAGAGCTAGCTATTCGTTACAGCAAACGTAGATTGAATATTTAATCATGGAGGACACATCTACGAGAGCTATTCCCACTCTCATCTACCATGTAGCGACTTTTGCTGCCCCGCTTGCCTTGGTCTCGCCCTTCGACGAGGCCTTAGCCTGCTTCTTGTTAGCGTTTGTCTTCAGTAGATCTACGCCAACACAGTCAACACACACAAGTTAGCCGGGACAGGAGCAGCGCGTTATTGCCAGGGGCTTACCTCCTCGCGCGCACGAGGCTCGTTGAGAGGAAGGCGGCCCAGAGCAGCGTTGCCTCAGTGGAAGGGTGATCACGGAGATATGAGCCTCAGAC
>JAABLL010000143.1:0-17388 GCA_012295475.1 Phytophthora gonapodyides | reverse complement strand
ACTGCTGCTCTACTTGTCGACGCCGTTCTTCTTGGCGAAGAAGCTGGGGGCCAGCTCCACGAGCCACTCCTTCTCGATCACGAGCACCGACCGGATGTAGTGCTTGCTGGTGAACACGAGCTCGTTGTAGACCACCCACTTGGGCGGCGGGTTGCGCATGAACAGCGACGACGACGGGTGCACCTTGACGATCTCCGAGCGGCCGCACATGGTCTTGTACGCCGTCTTGGACCCACCGAGGCCCTCGGCGACTGACCGCATGGCGGTGTTGAGGAAGAAGCCGGCCACGATGCTCTTCCGCAGCGGGTCGATGTCCGGGAAGCTGGCCTGGATGGGCAGCTCCATCTTCTCCAGGTACCCCTTGAGCTGCAGCCGCACGCTCTCCACGCGCGACATGGCACGGTGGTTGATGTAGTGGTCTCGACACCACTTGTTGCGCTGCTTAGCGCCGCACTGAGTGTAGCCGTTAAACACGTTCAGCAGCGTGATCTGGTCGCCTTCGTACGCAATGAACCGGGCCCGAGACTGCGCCGCCTCGGCCTTCTTGTCGCGCGGCGAGTAGAAGATGGATTCAACAGACAGCATGGCCACGACACTCAGCGCTTCTTCGGCACAACCAAGCTCGGTCGCCTTGAGCAGCATCACAGCGTACATGGGCTCCACGGGCAGGCCGGCCATCTGGCGACCCCGCGTGGTTAGCTTGCCTTTGTTGTCCAGCGCGCCCAGAGCGTACAGCTTCTCGAGAGCCTTGATCAGAGACGTCTTGAGCGGCTTCTCAATGAAGTCGAAGCCTAGAACGTCGTTAATGTTCATGCACTTCAGCTGCAGCACCACGACCTCCAGACTCACTCGCTGGATGTCTGGGATTGCACGCTCCGGAAGCTGCTCGAACGTCTCCTCGGGGAATAAGCGGTAGCAAATGCCAGGAGCCTCACGGCCAGCGCGACCCGTACGCTGCCAAGCCTGCGCCTTCGACACCGACTCGGTTTGCAGCATCTCCATGCCGCTCGAAGCAACGAATGAGCGCTGCTTGACGAGGCCCGTGTCCACAACGTAGCGGATGCCATTGATTGTGATGGACGTCTCGGCAATATTCGTGGCCAGAATGACCTTGCGCACGCCCGCGGGGGCCGGCTCGAACACCTTCATCTGCTGCTCGCGCGGCATCGCGGCAAAAATCGGGCACACCATGAGCTTGAGCGCGTCCGCGGGCAGTGAGCGCGCGTACTCTTCCAGCAGCGTCTCGAGCGTCTCGATGTCTTCTTGGCCCGTCAGGAACACCAGGATGCTGCCGTTGCTCGTCTTGTCATCCAAGTGGATCTGCAGCACGGCCACGAGGGCTGAGTCGAGATAGTCAGGCTGCGTCTTGGCGGTGTAGAAGACGTCGACCTGGAACATGCGGCCGGGGATCTGAATCACGTTCGGCTTGAAGTCCTCGAAGAACCTCCGGAAGAGCGCCACGTCCAGCGTGGCCGACATGACCACTACTTTGAGGTCTTTACGCTTGCGCATGGCGCGCTTCACGATACCGAACAGGATGTCTGTCTGCAGCGTACGTTCGTGGGCCTCGTCCAGCACGACCACCGAGTACCGCTCGAGCGTGGGCGACAGCAGCGCCTCGCGCACCAGCATACCGTCCGTCATGAACTTGAGTCGCGTGCTTTTGGACGTCGTGTCGTCGAAGCGCACGCAGTAGCCCACGCCCTCGCCCAGCGGGCCCCGGTTGGCCTCCTCGCACACGCGCTGGGCCACGGTGATAGCGGCCACGCGACGCGGCTGTGTGATGGCTACGCGAGCGTGAGCACGGTCGCTCTCCCAAATGTACTGCGGGATCTGCGTGGTCTTGCCGCTGCCCGTCTCGCCCACGAGGATCACGACTTGGTTGCCGTTCACGGCCTCGATGATTTTGCTGCGGTGCGCGTAGATGGGCAGACGCTGGCGCGTACGCTGCAGCTCCGAGACCGCCGCGTTGGGGCGGCGTTGCAGCGGGTGGTGCTTCTTGTGGGGCTTGAAGCCGCCGCGTGCTTGCGCGTGCATGGGGCGCTTGCTGCCCTGGCCATGGCTGGGAGTCATGACGCTCAAACGGTTGGAAGTGGCGATACTGAGACCAAGTGGCCGAAATTCAATATGGAGACACGGGATTGGCTGTAATTGCGGGTTTGACGGACCCGTGCCACTTCAACATGCAAGAACGTCGTTATCAATCAAAAGTGGGCCTAGCATGCTGTAGTTTCGAGGCCTCGTGGGTCGGTCGAGCTGTTCTTGTCAGCGGGGCAACTCTGCTGCGTTTACATCCGGCCCTTACGGCCCATCGAGTGCATGCGCTGCTTGGACGGCGCCCTGACGACCAGCACAAAACAGCACGGACATCGTCAGCACACAAAGCTTCGGCAGGCACGAAGAAGTATAATCTGGCTCACCCTCGTCGCGGCCCGGCGTCGGCGTAGAGGTTAAACTCTTCGCCCGGACGGAAGTTTCCGCCGCTAGAAGCGAAGCCCTTGCCACGCTCAGTCGCACGAGCAGCCATCTTGGCACGGATGTCGTCCTCCCTCTTCCGCTCGTCGTCTTCCTGCTTGTCCGCCAGACTGGTATCGTACATATTACACGTTGCAGAAACGTCAGAAGGGCGAAACCCACGTATCACGCGGGGTTCCGTACCTGAGAATGGTGCTGATTTTCTCGCAGATCTCGGCAGACTGCGCCTTCCAGTTCAGGAGCTTCTGGATCATGTCGTCGATGTCCTCGTGGTGCGTGTCGCGACCAACTGCGTACTTGACGACGAAGCAAAGAGACTTCTGGTCCAGCTTGCCTTGAATCAAACCCTGCAAGCAGCAGCACTGTAAGTACGAGACCCCCATCTCCTTCTATTCCAGTTGACTGCCGCTCATACCGAGTAGATGGTGTCGATAAGGATGTCTTCCACTTCGCGCACGGTCGAGACGCCCAGATCCTGCTTCAGCGTGTCGTACGGGATGTTCTGACCAGCCAATAAATCCTGTCAGTCCACCCATTCGCCCACATCAACCACCCATTTCTCTCCACCTTGAATCTGTGCGCGAGCGACACGACCGTGAGCTTCCTGAGCTTGTTCACCTGCTGCGGCGTGAGCTCCGGCAGCGTCTCCTTTTGCGCTGCAAACAAGTCCACCCACCACGTCAGCCCACAGTGAAGACACTCACAATAATAAAACCCAAAGTATGTTCCACCCACCCACGTAGTCGCTGTACGTGCCGAAGCAGAAGATGCGCAGCAGTTCGTAGTGCTCCTTGTACTCGGACTGCTGCAGCGCCTCCACGTTGGGCATGTCCAGCAGCTCACGGAACACGAACAGCTTCTTGTTGCTCAGCACCTGCTGGATCAGCGCCACGCACGCCCTCCCGCGCGCGTTCTTGGCCAGCAGCGTAAACTGCTCGAGACTCGCGGCCCCCGCCGCATCGAACGCCATGCTGCTTTCTCTCAAAGCAGACAGATACGGAAAATGGCTCGGAAAACGATGAGTTTGATGTGTTGCACACCAAATTATATTTGGCGCGCTTTATGCAGTCACTTTTGACGAATATTGACCATGGACTCGGAGCTGGAGGCCAACATCCGGCAGGCGCTGCCCAGCGCGCTCAAGATGGCGCTTTACGCGGCCAAGAAGCAGCACCTGGAGATGCTCAAGTTCACGATCGAGGGTGTGGACTCGCTGTGCAACAATGCGGCGTTCCTGAAGGACCTGGAGGACCAGGAGCAGCTCCAGCAGCAGCTGGACGAGACGGCCAAGGACTTCGCGCTGCTGGAGACGCAGCTCACGCGCTACAAGACGCAGCTGGAGAAGCTGGAGCCGCTGGTGGAGAGCGGCACGCTGGACCAGCAGCGGATCGACAAGCTGCTCAAGGACGCGCTGGTCAAGCCGCGGATCAACGCCACCAAGCACGACTTCTACAAAAAGTTCTGCGACAAGGCTGGGGTACGGTTGATGACTGTTGGGCGGGGGCACCGGCCTGGTGGAGCTGGTATTGACGTGTTTATTTCTGTTGTGGCGAGCAGATTGAGCTGGTGGGGGATGGAGACGACGACGTGTTCATCCAGGAAAGCGAGAGCACGAGAAGCACCATCTGCCCGGTTACGCAGATGGAGATGGAGGACCCGATGAGAAAGTACGTGAACGCTGCTATTGTTGGTTCGTTTCTGTGGGTGCCAATTGTTGTGCGTTTGTTTGTGGCGCAGTCCGAGCTGTGGCCACTCGTACTCGAAGAAAGGCATTCAGGCGCACTTGCAGCGCAGCAAGAAGTGCCCAGTTGCAGGTATGTATGAGTTTCAATCCGGCAATTTATTTTTGATAGGGGCTGACAATTGGTGTACAGGCTGCCCACAGAAGTTGTCGTTCAGCAGCTTGGAGCGCGATGTCGAGATGGAAGTCATTATCGCTCGCAGGTACGATATTTACATCGCCTCTCAACCGGTTTTATATGAAAGGTTCTCACGGTGACATCATTACGGCTTCGTGTTTAGTCGCAATGCTTCAGAACACCAGCGATCACAAGCTGCTACCGCGGCGGACGAGGACGAAGAAGACGAGGAGGAGGAATATGTTGTGGACTAATATTGCTGCGGTTGTAGCGCTCGCTCAACTGTAGTCCTCTCGCTCAAGTCATTCTAAGCCAATTGATATGCCCGTTATGCACCACGCTTTTCGCGGAATGACAAGCTCGACGACTATTAATTCGTCGGCGGTAACGTTTTCACTCAACCATGCCGGCTTTTAGGTCAAACGTCTAAGCAAAGCTGTTTTTACAAGCGGAAGCATTTGCAGGTGTTGTGTGCGGCATTTCCTAACTCCGTTTTCCGTTTTAATCAGTGATTCACTATGGACCAGCGTAGTGATTCACCAAAATCTGCGACGCGCGCAACTTCAACAATGGCGCGGGATATTTGAAGTTGTCCGCATTCGTCAACTTTCAGCAAGACCCGGAGAAGCCATGAGCGCGTCGAGCCTCGACCCGCGCAGCAGCTTCAGCGGCAGCAGTGACGGCACCGACGCCGTCCGCGACGAGGACAGCTGGCCCTGCCACCCCATGGGATCCCCCGCCGCCACGCCGCAGCCCAAGGGCGCAACCTGCCAGGAGATCAGCGAGCTGCTGGGCCGGGTGCAGGACGTGGGCCGCTTCAGCTTCGGCGGTGCGGCCTCCTGCCTGCCAGAAGTACCAGGCCTCGCCGTAGACGCCGTGGGCTCCGTGCCGCTACCTCTGCGCGAGGAGCTGGCGCAGAAGATCGAGCAGCGATCTCTTCAAGACCGACAGAACGTGTGGACGTTGGCCCCTGAGCTCGTGACCATGAAGAACCTGCACTGGAGCGCAGGCATCCGGTCGCTGAGCGAGCTGAGCTCCCAGCTCCTGGGATTTAAGGACGTTGTGCTGCAGCCCGTGCTGGCCAAGCTGCTCGTACTGGGGGCGGGCGGCCTCGTGGATGGCCAGAAGGAGCCCGAGATCGACCGCTGCGTGGCCACGATGGTGGTGCAACTGCCTTCTGAGCACACGGGCGGAGACCTGGTGGTGAGGGAGGACGGGGATGAAGACGGAGCGTTCCGCTATGATATGGGGAAGGTGGACGGCACTGCTCCTTTTAAGCCGCAATACGCGGTGTACGCTGCTGGTGGTTTTCGCGCTGTGGAGGAGGTCACAAGCGGCTACTGCGTGCTGCTGGTGTATCTGCTGTGTGTACCCCATGGAGTTCCGTTCGATCGTGGAAGCAGAGACCGCCGGCTTCTTCGGGCGCAACTGGCTCGAGCTATTGGCAGTCTGAAAGGAGGACCGGATTATGTCGAAGCAGATGATGAACTGGACGATGAAGCTGATGGCGGTGAGGAGAATGCGATGATAGCGCTCATATTGCCGAAAGCGTACAAGGAGACGGACTTTCAGACGAACGGTGCTAACGCTCTGGGTGGACTGGAGAAGGACCGCTTGCAGCTGCTGAAAGACGCGAACGCACTGCTTCCGCCGGGCAAGCAGCTCATCTTCTACCTCGCGTGTCTTCGGTTCTCGGCACCCTTCTGGAATGACGACCCCGCCATGAACAAGGCGATCGAGGACGCATCTTGGTACTCGATCACCGGGCAGTGGATCTGCAAGGCGCCCACCTCCTGGACGCAGACGTTCAATTTCCTCAACCCGGACAACGAGACGCAGCTTCAACTCTGGGGGGCTGGATCGACGAGCGTGGGTTCCGCAGAGCGCTGTGCCTTAATCGGCTGGCCTGCATCCGCCGACATTGCGAACGCCCTCTCTCTGATGGGGGAGATCTCTTCCATGTCCATCATCACGGCCCACAGCTTCATCAGCGTTTCGACAATCAGAAAGCTGCTCAAAGGCGATGGAACTAGACATGGATATCACGTTTTCGCTCAAACCCTCAAAGAGGCGAAGAAGCAGAGCGAGCTGTTGCCGCTTTGCCAGAAAATTGCGCGGGCTATACTGGAGTCGGGCGATGTCACCCTGGTCGAAGCCTTGTTCAAGAAGTACGTGGCACCGCTGAAAGACCATGAGAAGAGTTTATTTCTCCTGTGGGTACCTGCAATGGTTGACAAGTTCGGCTGGGATGACGTTAGCGCGACAGTTTTGAGCGCTATCGACGTGAAAGCATACGAGACTCGCTTCGCTCGGGCTCTGGAACTGGCCGACACTCTTCGCGGCACGTCTGCGGCTCGAACAGCCCTTGTGGTATTTGCGATCAAGCGAGCTCGAATGTGGTGCAAATCCCAAGCTGACGCGTTTACCTCGTCAGCCAATATCGTGGCGCTGATAAAGCATGCAACGGCGTGCGAAGACCCTCAAGTCTTTTCGAATCTATCAACTCTTCTCCAGCAAATTACTGGCAAGGACCTCCGTCCTGTGCTGGATGCGCTCGTGAAATGCGTCAACCAGTCGAACTCGCCAGAGTATCGAGCTACGCTGTCCTCCGTCGCCATCATTCGTCGCCAATGGCTCATCGATGAGATCGAAGACACTAAGAAACCCTTCACGTGGGAGATGACATCCATGACTTTCCCAGATGCCGACGAGATTATGACATTTCTTGGAGGGCCTGACACCACTTTCAAAATTTGCGGCTTCTCCGGTATTGGCGAAGCTCGGGTCCGAGCCGATCTGCTTCGTGAGAAACTCCAGGGACGGATCAAAATTACGGCTGAAGGGCGCGGTCGCGAGGCGTTTGTCCAAATACTGAAAGCTGGCGGGGATTTTGACACGCGCAGAAAGGAGGTGTCCAACTACCGAGCAGAAATTGATCGCCTCGGCCAGTTTGTGGTGGAGCAGCTCCCCCAGGACGAAAACGTGAACGCCACCAACATTTGCACGAACTACGACAACAGCTCGTTGCGAAGGAAGCGGCTTCGAGACGAAGGTGGGGAATATCATGCCGAGTAGGCAAAACCGCAGCTCGGTTCGTGAAGTTGATTTGGTTGCGGTCAACATTTTTCTGCAATAACCTTAGTTATTAACTATTTTCCTCCTCGGTATTTACCAAGTTCTTCAGTAGGCAAGCATGACGGTGTAACTGGTTGTGCTCATTCGAACCTTGCAGCGCACGTTGCCGTCCTAGCCAATTTATTGCGATGCGTGAAGACATTTGCCATGAACCACCCCATGTTTGCTGGAGCTTTCGGTCAAATGAACAACATGGCCTCACAACAATCACCCCCATCGTGCCAGACAACGTGGTACTACGTACTAGTAGTAGTTTTAAAATTATCGCCGATACAGAAATCTGGCAGTCATGACGATGCGCTGATGAAATGTTGCAGGTGCTTCCCAGCCTACTCGATGACAACGCAGGCTACATCCTCTTCACGCTGGCGCTTGTTCCCAATACTGGCGGATCCACCGTTGATACCCTTGTTCTCCTTGCCCGGCAACGAGTCAACTAAAGCCTCGTCCAGAATATGATCGAGACGCGCCAGCTCCTTTCGGTACTTGGGCAAGTCCTTGTAGTGCACGTCAAATACTCCATTTCGCTTCCGTATGCGCACAAAGGCGGCTGTACCTTGTCCATTTGCCGTGATCTGAACTGATCCAATAATTTTCAGACGAAGGATATCAACTCTCGCCTGAGCTGCCGTGAGACTCACGAAGCCGCGAATCACCAGAGAAGGCTCCGGACCTTCAAGAAATTTCGTAATTCCAGCAGAATCTGGGAAGTCTTTGCCAAAGGCTTGCCATGCAAACGGTTGGCAAGCGCCCGCATATTCAGAGATCAGCCAGCGACGGCGTTTGCGAGCAACCGAGGAGATCAAGCCCCGATACGCTGGCAAAACCGATGCGTCAACGCAACTGGATAGCGCTTCCACCACGGGTCCCAGGTGCTTGGCCTCCACGCTTGCAAACATACTGGATAAGCCGGCGAGGACCGCAGGGTTATTGCAGGAAACTGCACTCTTCACCAGGCACACCATCTTAGGCGACGACACGAACGCATCTGGCCAGACACGATACCACAACCGAGCACTCTCCACGGCGAACATGACGATATCGGTGCGCGCCGTTGAGTCACCTGAGAGAACAGCCGCCAAATCCAAGGATCGCTTCAAACGAACTTGATACGACGGGGCTTCGAGGGTTTTCAGTACCAAAGCACGTATCTTTTCCCAGCTGAACGCTGCCACCAGAGGCAGAAATGAGGGCAAAAACTCAGCTCTCTCAACCTCCCCAAGTGAAGCAACATACTTCGTCAAAAATGGCTCGACTTGGGCCACATTAGCCGAGTCAACGATGGCCCCGGCAAGTTTTTGACAGACTATCAAGAGCTCTGCTGATCGATTCGCAACGCCCAGTCCATGAAGAGTACTCAGAAGTCTCTGAAGAGTGATGGGGCTTATGTAACTGTGCGCCGCAATTATGGATAAAACTTCAGCCTCTCCCATAACCGTGAGAGCGTTCGCGATATCGGCGGATGATGGCCACATCACAACCGCGAAGCGCTCTACCCCCTGCCACGAACTCTTGTCGCCAGTATCCCAAATTTGATCGAGCGTCTCCTCATCTGGATTGACGAAGTTGAGCCTTTTCGTCAAAATGATTCTGCCCCCCATCTTCTCACCGCGAATCGAGTACCAGAAAACGGAATCCGTCACGTTTTCCTTATCGAGGGATTTTGACGACTGCAGCTGAGCGATGTAAAACTTCAGTTGCTTGCCGGCTGAAAGAAGAGTGTTCACCTTTAAGAGCAGCTCGAATCGGTCCTTGTCGACTCCTGGAAGCGCCTTATAACCACCCAGTTGAATTTGGTTTTTGGTGCATGATTTTGACAGCAAAAGAGCGATAATATATCGTCCGTCGCTTTCATCATGCTCCTCAGTACCCCTGTGCCCGTCAATCTCCACGTCAACACCATCGGGCCCTCCTTTCAACTTGTTGACTGCGGCTGCAAGTTCCGAGAGCAGCCAATCACGAGGACGTCTACCAATACTGCATGGAGTATCAGTAGGGAACGTTAGCGAGTACACCAAATCCACCCGATACCCACCCGTGACTTGATCCAGAGAACAGGGCGAGTCAGCGTCGTACACCACGTAATGCGGCATGAAAGTTGCAGTGCCATCCAGTGTCCCCATTTCATAACGAAGTTCACCACCCCCAGCTTCATAGACGACAAGCTTCCCGCCCGTGTATTCAGACGGCAACTGCACCACAAGTGTCGCCACATAGTGGTTGTTCTCGTCTGCGTCTTGCTGCTTGGGCATCACACCTCCAGGTCCGTAGATAACCATTTTTGTCAACTCTGGCTGCAGTTCAACACCCTCGAGGCCCAACTTGACAGCACTCAATTGGTTCAAAGCACGGATTCCTGAGCTCCAAGCCTCGTTCTTGATTGTCAACCAATCGGGAGAAACGACCCAAACTTTGTCACGCTCTTCCGTCGCCTGTTTCATTAATTTCGCCGCCATCTCCTCACCCACTGGGAGTGACACAGTGCCGACGCCTTGGACGTTCAAACCCGGTAGATTGGGAAGCTGGTGGGCGGCGGCGCCGAACGAATTGGGCGGACGTTCCGAGGCTCGAGCCAAAAGTTCGCTGATCTTCTCACAGGCGTCGCCCTGGGGTTTGAGAACTTCGTCTGGCTGGCCCACGCACTGGAATGGCCACTTGCGACCATTATGGTGCGAGCAGGACCTGTCGGGGGCCCACTCGCCGCTGTTGGGACTGACAGACATGGCGGAAGATGCCGCAGTTGCTTGTCGCACTGAAGTTGCCGAAGTGGCCTGCCTGCCTGGTAGTGATATCATCAAAACTCTGCAGCGTTCTGATTGGCTGGAACACGATCTAAACCGGAATTACGTTCCTAAAAACACAAAACTCGGTTTGCAATCCCTGGATCAACTTACGGCTGTAGTATTATGGCTAGTACGTCTGAAGAACAAACAGCAGCAACTCGGACGCTGCATTTCGCGACAGCAAAGCAACACCACCGCATTTGGCCGAGTCTCGGTTTGGCTCAGCCAAACCAAGACTTCAACATCGCCTTCAGATTTGCACCAATCACGCGCCTCCAATTTTTTCGAAGTGAATCACTGCCAGAAAGAGAAAACCCAAGAACAAGAAGAGGAAGAAGAGGACTAGCGCCATGAGTTTGCCTGAATGGTACGGCGGCATTCCCGTGGAGACGTACGACGTGCAGCGCGAGTTCTGGCCGTTCGAGAGCAACCCGGGCGACTACAATTACCAACCAAAGGGCGATCTGTGCCTGCAGCTGCAGGAAATATTGGGAAAAATACACCGCTGCAAGTTTGCATTCGGCGAGACGGACGACCCGCTGCTCCCAGCGCTACCGGGGCTCGCCGTCCTGGGGGGAATCGCCATCCCAACGCCTCTGAGCGACAAACACGCGAGGAGGTTCACCGACCGGACCATTGCGTCGACCACCGGAGTCAACCGATGGACTCTACCGGGACAGCAGGTCGTGATGAAGAACCCTCAATGGGACGAGCGAATGACCGAGTTGGGGGCGTTGCTGGGCGACCAGATGGGGCTGGACAGTGCGTTCAATGTGAAGTTGGAGGAGCTGGTGGTCTATGGCCCAGGGGGGCGACTCGAGCGAACCAAAGACCCGGACCACGAGAAACGAGGGGTCGTCGCCAAGATTGTGGTGCAGTTACCCACATTGCACACAGGAGGAGCTTTCGTAGTGTTTGATGACGAGGATATTGGGAGGACGTATCGATTCGACTTTGGAGAGGGGAAAGGTACGGCGGCTTTCAGACCGAGCTATGCCGTGTTCGTCGCTGGAGCGGAGTATGAGGTGGAAGAGGTCAAGAGTGGCTACTGCGTGAGGTTGGTGTACTCCGTGCGCCCACCGAAAGGGGGAAAGCTGCCGATGGGGATGCGGGCAATGAGAAGTTTGTACCAAACAGAATTAAGTGAAATCGTGTGGGGACTCGCACAGTCGAACGAGACCTTCGCGCTCTTGCTTTCAGACAAGTATGACAAGTGTCGAGACTTCGAGAACACAGGCTGCGGTGTGTTGGCGGACGGCGACCGAAGCTGGTTTCACGCTCTGGAAAACGCCAATGACCAACTGCCTCATGCTTGGAGAGTGAAGTTGTACGTCGTCGAATTGGAGAGCACAACGCAGCTGGAGAGAAATGCACACAGCGACGCACTTCACAGGTGGAAATTCAAGAACGCGTCCGAGTCGGCTGTGTGGTTCTCGACTGGAGGCAAGTTGCTGTGCGATTCGCCAACGTGGACACGGCGGCTCAACTTTCTGAATCCTACCGAGATGTGGCCACGGACTTTGTGGAATAAGCACATGCGGCGTGATGGAGAGTTCGATGAGCAAACGATCCAGTACAGAGCATTCGCCATCGTCGGATGGTCTCTCGCGCTTGACGTCAGACACTCAATCAACATAATGGGCGAAAACGGCGCTCTGATGGCTATGCTGGCTGGAGATTCAATCAGCACTTTCAAGCTCAAGGAGTTCATGGGGATGGCAAGTGGCACAGAAGTGGATGCAAGTGAGGACAAGCCCATCTCACCGTACATGCAGTTTTGCCAGAATCTATGCGAGGCGATAGCGTTATCTGCAGACAAGGAGCTGGTGAAGCTTTTCTTCACCAAGTTCTTCTATCGCTTGAAACGAAAAGAACAGCTCGTCCCATCGCTCGTGCAATTGGGACGGACATTTGGGTGGGAAGCTACTACCACACCAGCTCTGCAAGCGATTGAGCGTCTCGATCCCGTTGATGGCATGGCTTTGGCGCTTGCAGTGGCAGCGAGTTTCGGTAACGGGTCTAGCGTTCGCGCTACTGCTACACTGCTAGCAGTGGAACAGGCCGTTAACGTTCCTGTCAACACGTTGGCATCCTCCAAGCATGTAGCCTTGCTATGGAGTTGCGCGGTATCATGTCCCGAGACGTGTGCGCTAAGGGCGCTGGTGGAAATCTTCAAACAAATGGACGGCAGTCTTCTTGGCCCAGCCACCGAAGCTATTTCTCAGTGCATTTCAGCTGCGTCCTCTTCAGAGGACCATCAGTTGATCTCCGCCCGTATGCGCTGGCTGGAAGGCGAGATATCACGTCTCAGTGAATTGTTCTCGTGGAGAATGCCCGATGCGAAATTCCCTGGATCTGCTGAAGTCGAGGCTTTCCTGCAAGGGCCAGAGCCCATTCATGTGGTCCGTGGGTTTGCTGACACTGCTGCAGCCCACTCGTTTATCGACCGTACCCACAGCACGTTCTTCACGATGAGAACACACGGAACTGAGGACAGCACCGTCGTTATCATGACCAAATCTTCCAAGAAGCTCGAGGATCCGACACAGCTGGAGGAACTTCAGGCGGAGCTGAAGAAACTCTCTCTTATCCCGACCACAAGCCCTGCTCGCATTGCGTAGGAACGCGTGGTGCTGTCGTGAGAAGTGACTCACGGTCAAAGGCGGTTTGCAGCTCTGCATTATGGACATGACGTAGTAGCTAATAGCTCAGTGCCAGTTTAACACCCATTTCAAGACACGTATTCGTTGTTTCGTACTCCAGTTCAACGATCACTACTCGACTAATTCCCAAAGCTCGATATGCAAAAGCACTTACGCGATCGTGTTGGCATCTGCCTCGTCCTCATGAGGTCGCTTCTTCCCGATCAGGGTCGTGCTTGGAGTACTGTTTCCGACGTTTGCATTTTCGTCGTTGATGTCTTCATTGGCCTCACTCTCTTGGGCTCGCAGTAGCTTATCGAGACGATTGATTTCGAGCTTGTACACAGGGACCATCTCCCTACGCTTGGCCAGGTCGTCGTTCCCCTTCTGTATGCGCACAAATGCCTCACGACCGCGACCTTCAGCGGTGATTGTGAGTGGAGCCTCGATCTTTCGGCGAAGTAGGTCTGCGCGCGCACGGGCATCCACAATCCCTCTAAACCCCTTGATAGAGAGGGAAACGTTGGGACCGCCGAGGAAAGAAGCAATAGCAGTGGCATCTGGAAAGTCCGCGACCGGAATTTTCCAAGTAAACTTGTTAAGCCTTGTGATTTCGTCAAGCAGCCACTGGCGGCGTCTGAGCGAGATGGACCCCAAGGCATCGTGATGTTCCGGTGCACTGGATTCGTCGATGCATTCGGAGATAGCAGTCACAACCGGGCCCAGAAGTTCAGCATCCACTTGTTGAAACAAACGGTTAAGGGCAGCGAAGGTTTCAGATTTCTCCAAGCGCGCTGCGTGTTTCCACAGCAAAGCAATACTCCCAGGTGACGGGAGATTGCTGGGAGTCGCGCCAATCATGGCGCGGGCCTTTTCAACCGCGCAAACAGTTAGAGCAGTGTGGGCGTCAGCTGTGTCTTGAAACATTTCGGCCAACTTCAACGCTAGATCCACGACTTCCTCAGGCGGTAGATCATTGAGAACTTCCATGACAGAAGCGCAGTCAGCCCAGCCAAACTTCCTCACAAGTTCAGAGAGGATGGGGACGAATCCACACTTGTCTTCCAGCATCGAAAAGAAGTTCATGAAGAACACGTTGACAAGTGTTGCATCATCAAACTCAATAATGGCCTGAGCAAGTTTTTCGCACACGTCTTGGGAAATGGCGGATTTCGTTGCGTTCGATCGCTGCAAATTGGCAGCGATGGGTACTGCGGCTTCTGGCCGCTGTGATCCCGTAGATTCAAGCTGGGACATGGGTCTTGCGCGATGTTCATCATGATGGCCAGCTTCGTATTTCAAGAGCTCAAGCAGGGAAGCCTTGTTGATGGGATCCTCGGACACAACAGAGGCCATGGCGGCCGTACTTCCCATCACTGCAATTATTTTCCGGAGACTTGCAGAAGCGGGCAATCCAACAAGTACAAACCGGTCGATCTTCAACTCAGCATCGGTCTCACATTCTTCGTAGAGTTTCGTCTCAGCCTGCTTGTCCGGGTTGACAAAGTCGAATTTCCTACCCCAAGCAAACTCGGCGCCAGTGCCAAGCATTCTGCCGTCCAGTTTGTACCATTCCAGCGCATTTTGCACCCTCCATTTTCTTTCTGTCCAACTTTGGTGTTCTCCGGTCATCTCCAAGTGGTAGCATACGACGTAAAGTTTCAACTGCCCTCCCGGTGAAAGGAGAGCGTTCGACGCGCTCAGAACGCGGAAACGGTCCCGGTCTTTCCCCGTTAGGGCGTCAACTCCACCGTCTTCAAATTTCTGTTTCGTGCACAACCGAGTGAGCTTCACCGCGAGCAAGGCGTTCGAGTCGTCCGACTCATCCTCCCCTACTGCAAGTCCGCTCTCATCGACATCACGCTGCTCTTCCACCAGCCTTCCAAGAGCTTCGCTGAGCTCCACTTGAAGCAAACTGCTGATCGTTTTTCCAAGGGCAAAAGGCGCAGTAGGAGGGACGCATAGCGAGTACACCAGAACTAGGCGGTACCCACTCGTCACCACCCCAACTGTACGATACGCACCCGCAGCGTACACGGCGTAGTACGGTACAAAAACTGCAGTTCCGTTCTCCTTGCCAAAATCATAGCAAGATCGAGCACCCGCTGGTTCCTCCGATATCTTGAGGTTGCCGCCCGTGTAGTCAGAGGGCAGCTGCACCACCAACCTCGCCGCTACTCTGTCCTCCAGTGCATCTTTCTCGAGACTAAGACCGCCGCCTTGGCCGTAAACCAGTAGCTTCTTCAGCTCGGGGCGTAACTCCACGTCGTGGTAGCCCAACTTCCTTGCGCTTAGCTTGCACAAGAGTCGGAGTCCCTTGTCCCATTCCGGGTTTGTTAACTGCACTTGGTCGGGTCTCAACGCCCAAACTTTGTCCCGCACTTGAGTGCATTGACTTGTGAGCTCTGGGGCATCTTCTATCGGAAGAGGAAGGGCAACGTGGCCGATATTGGAGACGGAGAGTCCCGGGAGCGAAGGCAGAACTGTGTGAGCCAGGGCGCCGAAGGAGAACTGGTCGCCGTCCTCCACGACCCGCGCGAGGATGTCGCTGATGGCTTGGCAGGTGCTGCGCTTGGTGGAGAGCTGGCGGGGCTGCTCGTTGACCTCTTGGAACGTGTAGCTCGGCCCGACAGCGGCAGGGCCGACGAACGTCGCCACCATTGTTCCGAGATTTTTGGAATGCGGCTTCAAGTTGGAGAATAAATAAAATTGGACCAATCAGAGCGAAGTGAATCACTACGATCATCGTTTGGGATTCTTGTATTGTGCGAGGTGATGCTGGACGAACAGGTCGAGATGGGTAACGCAACTACGATGAGTTAGTAGACAAGAGTGCCTGGTCAGGGCTTCAAAGGGCTTCATACTAGCGGCATGTTCATAGGATGTGAAGCAGGTTTTGTTGAAATCTCGGTTTTCGCTCAAAACTGGTCGTGGATTGCACAACTTTACCAATGTGAGTTTGATTCGTAGACTACGCATCGTAGTAGAGATTCAAATGCAGAGAGGACTGGTTATCGCCAAGAGAATGAAAAAATGGTATTAATTAAGCGATCGTAAGCTGCTCAAAAAACCTTTGAGCCAAAAACGTACCATTGAACGGTATTAATCAAACGCGAAAAGCCTCACTAACACCCCGAGTTCAAATATGCACGCATTACTTTCATTTACTCAAGCTAATGTAATCGTTACTATAGATATATACGCATGCTACGATGTTGTTGCCTACTCAATCACAATGACGTCGGGGTCTTCTCGTGGTCGCTTCGTACCCGTTGCTTTGGGTGCGCTGGCATTGGTCGTCTTCGGTGAAGCCGTTGGAATGGGCGCGGGGCCGACTTGAACACTGTTGCTGATCCCTGCAACATGTCCTGCGCTGCTCGCAGCGGTGGTGTTGCCTGCTGTGGTTGCACCGCCAGCAAGGATATGGTTGAGCTGGTAGACCTCGGCCTTGAAGCGGTGAATATCCTGCGTCTTCTGCATGAACTTGCCGGCTTGCTTGGTGACGAGCACGTACGCGCTTCGCCCTTGTCCGCCCACCGTCATCTTCAGTGGAGCCCGAATTTTTTCGCGCAGAATTGCCATCCGTAGGTGTGCATCGCCCACCCCTTTGAAGCACCGAACCTGATACGATGTGTTCGGTCCTTCTAAAAAGGTTGCCATGCCAGCCGCGCCAATGAAGTTCGTGTCGAGGATCTCCCATGCAAACGGTTTCTCGGTTTCTGCTACTTGCGCCATCAGCCATTTACGACGCGTTGAAGCCATGGAAAGCAACAGCTCTCGATGTTCGGGTGAACTCGACGCAGCAGCGCCGCACTTTGCAAGCGCGTCCACGATAGGCCCCCAAAGCTTCACATCCACTCGCGCAAACAAGTTCCCCACGTCGCGGAAGACTTGCTGATTTGAACATGCCATCGAGTGCTTCCAGAGCAAGCCCACTGCACTCGAAGAAACAAGCTCCTCCGGGCAAGTCGCAAACGCATATCCAGCGTTTCGAACAGCGATGGTTGCGAGCGCCGACCGATGGCAAGGGTTCTCAATCAGTTCGTCTGCCAGCTGCAACGCTAGTCCCATACTAACTGAGTATGGAAGTCCATCAAACGCTCGCGTAAATGGTTCACTCACTTCATCCCACCCAAATTTGTGTACGATAGCAGCAAGCCAAGGAACAAGCTCACGCTTCTGTCCCAGTCGAACGAAGAATTTCGTGAAGAAGACACTCATTAGCGACGCATCGTTCAAACCAATGATGGCCTTGCACAGATTTTGGCAGCTGCTCAATGACACTGCAGCCTTGCTTGCAGTTGAAACACTTTTCTTCTGAGCTGGACTTCCGTAGTCTGGACCGGGCGCTCCGGGATATCCAACTCCATCCAAGTCATTCAACGCAACGATAGCAGCAAGCTGCGATGGAATCCCAGCCACATTTCGGTTCATCTGGTTTGCTTCATACGTTAGCAGCAATTGCAGCCTGCCAATGTCAACGGGGTTGTCCAT